>RJJA01000051.1:0-213874 GCA_003724045.1 Lepidurus arcticus | reverse complement strand
TATGACATACTTATGCAATTGACGTGGTATTGTGGTATTCTTGGTCGATCGAGTGGGTTAACAAAATAATTGGACGAAAGTTTCCCAGTTGTTGTGAATCCATCCTAGATCAAAGTGGCCCCTTTATAAACCTTTAAAACGACTTCTACTGCTGATTTCAGGATAACTAAGAACAAATTTGTACCTTAGCTGGTCTTCACTGTGAAACCGATGCTGCAATTTTTGTTTTAGATTCCCCATGTTGCCCCAAATAGAAGGTCGTGAATAATATAATATAATAGACAATACGTGAAGTGAATTCCATTTCCAACTACTGGAAACTGCCGTACTGCGCTCTTGGTAACTATACACACTGGGATTGTACTTTCTTACTAATTTCCTTTCCTAAAACTCTACTTCACTAAGGGAAACAAAACTAAACGAAATGAACAGGAAAAAGGAAAACCTCCCAGAAACAAGCCGGAGTTGGTTAGGGTCTTTCCACAGAACATCAACACGAATGCTGAAGCAAAAGTTACAACACATTACCCAAAGCTGAGCGCGAGAACGAAACCGAGGAACTAAACAGGCAAAGTTATCTTGGTGCATATCTCATTGCTCACAATTTTTTATGAAAGATTGTATAAAATAGGTATTGGGCATTGAGTTTGTTTTTCACGCATTATTTCTGGGAAGTTCGTGTTCTGAAAAATTTCGAAATTTTCCTATTGTCTCGTCTTCTTGACGTTTATAGTCGATCCGCGCCATCTAACGGGTGTATTGTCGACTGATTGTGTCGTATCGTCTCTACAAGTAACTTCAAATTCGTTTAAATTCACCGCACTAGGTAGCCCCACATTATTAGCCCACTACGTACTAAACTAACAAGTCGGCTAGCTAAACTTAAGCCGACTACCTAGCTACCTTGCAAGTCTGCGAGCCAAGTTTGGGCTTGGGATTTAGAGCTTTTGGTACAATTACCAAAAGTAGTCAATAAAATCACTGGATTAACAGGAAATGCGTTAAAAAAATTCATACAAAACATATTCTTGAACGCTTTTCGCTTGAAAATGAACGCTGTGCGAGGAGAGTTTTTTTTAAAAAAAACTGTAATCAAAAGTAGATATAGGTCACTTAATTTGGAAATGGGAGAGACGGACAGCTCTTGTTGACTGATGGGACAACACTGATTTAAATTGATTCGTTTTAAAGAAGAAAGTGAAAATCGTATCTTCGACGACATCGGTTTCCTTAGAAAGGGAAACTGGGCTAGGTGCTAATTACAGGGGACATTTTTGCCAAGGAAGTAGCTGCAATTTCCCTTAGCAACCGTTTTTAGCATGGTCAAATGGCCTACACCCCTAATCCTGAAAAAAGAAAAGCCCCATTTATATGCATGCATGTTAAATTCCTCAACTTGATTGATTTACCCTTGGAAGCTACATTAGTGATGAATAGTGATGTGAACACTCACTGATGAACGCTTTTCTCTTTCCGGTTGACATTTTGAGGCCCTTCCGGGAAACAATTGGTACCCTATTGCGTACTTCCGTTTTGGTCCGCCTTTAACCGCCACCTGTACCACGGCGCTGTTCGCAGTATGTTTGGCGTTTCGGAGTATGTCGCTAGGGTTTGAACTGTAGACCTTGGCGTGCGTTTCCCCAGCGGCGCTCACGTTAAGTATCACCAAAGCGTCATGTTGGTGGTTGTCAGTTACGGCAGGGAATGAACTGCGGATGAACTTTTTTTTTCTATTCCTACCGGCGTAGGCTCGCGCCTGTTGCCGCGGACGATCTTTGTGTTCGCAACTGTGCCATCCGATTTACCCAAGTTAGACGAGTTGGCAGTGAACAGGAAAGGTGACGATCGAAAGGAACGTTTTAACACACTTGTGGGGTTCGAACAGTGATGCCTGAAGTAGTGGACTCGAAAATATGCTCACACTGACCTGCATAGCGTGAAACGTCAGTCGAAGTCCCGCCCATATCGAACCCAACCACAGGCGTGGAATCGCCAAGATACGTTGGCGTAGTCTGGGCATAACCCACCAGTCACTAAACCTAATAAAAAATACAAATTAAAAAATAAATAAAATAATAATAACATAATCATTAATAGATTGAGCTACTGTTGTTCCCATGCGAATCCATCCGATGCTGGAAGTGTTTATAGCTACTTTGGAAGGATATGAAATTCCCGTTTCCTAGGAAATAACAAAGTATATACATATTTGCATTTTGTATTTATATATTAAATGCGAAGGAATATACCTAATGCGCTATTTTAATAACTCTACCTGTTCCACAATTCGACGAATCCCTTCTTTAGGGGCGTCTTCATAGTTTGCTGGGTCTTCGGATAATAACTTGTACACGATTAACGTCTGTAAAAGTGCCGCCTCTATCAATCGCGAAGCAATACTCCATACTTTTGGGCTTTTCCTGCAAAACTAACCTTTCACTAGCAACTAGCCTTTTAGATTATATGCATATGTAAAAGTTTCGAACAAAAGAGCCCACCACTAGTCCAATTTCTAACAATAAACAATAAACCAAGCTTTATGATAATTTAGGGAAATTTAATAAGGTAAAGCGTATATTCGCAGTTGTTCTTAAGTTGTCATATGAACTAGCACACGGTAGCAAAGCAATACCCCTTTAAAATTAATCCCTTTATCTATTCTATTAAACACATTTTAAACCACCTTACCTCAATCCCATACATATAACTCTCCCACGTGGCATGCCATGTGTGCCACGCCACGTGTTATATGGTTCCCTCAGCTTCATTTGCAAAACAGGCGAAGAATTAAGGGTGTTTCCTAAAAATAATAACAAAGAAACTTATAATGCGAACTGAACTGAAGCAGGAAATGATAACACAGAATAAACTCGGCGACTATATAACGCGAATAGACTTGTCCAGTTTAAATTTTGCCCAAACGTTTTAAATGCAAATGAAACACCGCCACTGAAAACACGCTCCAAGTCCGAAAACAAGGCTAAATTAATGCTTACGAATCAACAGGAATGCTGTGCGTAAATAAAAATTGAGCAAATTATCCAAATTTAGCTTAAAAACACAACTATACTAAAAGTAACATAAAACCCTAAGGGGCTTTAAAGGGACTTTTTCTTCCGTTCCACGGGAACACCGAACAGCAGAATTTAATTGAACCTTGAACGGCCAGCTAGCTCACTATTTAGAGCCATTGGCGGGAACGTTTCGGTCTCCGATTGGTCGTGTCTTGCCGGCTCTTGTTGTGTACGATATAAATTTAAAGAAGAAAATTGGTTAGTTCAGAAAGGTAGAAGGATTCATTTTTTACCAAATTTTCATTGATCGAATGAAAGACTAGCTAGGTTTCAAAACAATCCAGGTTGGTGACTTCACATATTGATATATTCTTGTCGTTACCGTTGGCTTATGGTTATGTTTTTCAATATTGAGATCCGTTATCCTTTCTTCTTTTTGCTAAATATTCTAAAAAATCATTTCGTTCAGGTATTTCACCATGGCATTTACCGGACTGAAAATGTCGGTCGAAAAGCAAGAGACTCTTCTGAAACTTGGGGTATTGTCCATGGCAGCAGTTCTCTGTAAATTACTCTTCAGCCCCTCGTCATCCATTGCGCTAATTAAATATTTTTTGTTACATTCCACAGCATTTGCGACACGTCTTTTTTCCGTGCTACGTTTTGAAAGTGTCATTCACGAGTTTGATCCCTACTTCAACTACAGGACCACCAAATACTTAGCTGAAGAAGGATTTTACAGTTTTCACAACTGGTTTGATGACAGAGCATGGTATCCATTGGGCCGCATTATTGGAGGTAAGAATCAGGATTTACTCAGTTAAAATGCCCTCTTTAAATCTTTTAAAAATGCCTACGTTCCCTATTCTCTTCGCAGGCACCATTTACCCTGGTCTCATGGTCACGTCGGCCGCACTTTACCACATCATGAACTGGCTTCACATTTCGATTGATGTCCGTAACGTCTGCGTTTTCTTAGCGCCATTATTTTCTAGTTTTACCACCATCGTTACATTCTTGTTGACCAAAGAGCTCAAGGACACTGGCGCTGGTTTGGTAGCAGCTGCCATGATTGCCATCGTTCCTGGCTACATTTCTAGATCTGTGGCTGGCTCTTACGATAATGAAGGTAATATTGCCTACAACAATGTTGTTAAGATATTAACACTTCTTTTGCAGGTATTGCTATCTTCTGTATGTTGCTGACCTACTACTTTTGGATCAAAGCCGTCAAAACCGGTAGTTTGCTTTGGAGTACGATGTGCGCCTTGGCTTACTTTTACATGGTAAATTAACTAACTAATACGGTATAGTTTTAAAGATTTTATTTTAGGTTTCGTCTTGGGGCGGCTACGTGTTTCTGATTAACTTGATTCCGTTACACGTGGTGACTCTTATGCTGACCGGCCGATTTTCCCATCGTATCTATGTTGCGTACAGTTGCCTTTACACTTTGGGAACGTTATTGTCCATGCAAATTTCATTTGTTGGGTTCCAGCCCGTGCAAAGCTCAGAACACATGCTTGTAAACGAGTCGTTTAAAAAACAAGTAACGTGATTGAGTAATTTAACTATTTGTTTAGGCTTTAGGAGTTTTCGGCTTATGCCAGTTGCACGCGTTTGTGGATTATGTCCGGAGTCGTTTGACCAAAGAACAGTTTGACATTCTTTTCCGAAGCCTAATTCTGGCTATTGGCGCCATTGCTGCTGCAGCTATGGGTATTCTTACCATCACAGGTAAGATTGTTTAAGTCAGCGCTAAGAAAAGGCAACATAATTAATTTTATGTAAACTAGGAAAAATTGCTCCCTGGACTGGACGTTTTTATTCTTTATTGGACCCCTCCTACGCCAAGAACAACATTCCTATCATTGCTTCTGTTTCTGAACATCAGCCTACATCTTGGAGCTCGTTTTATTTTGACTTACAGTTATTGGTCTTCCTTTTCCCTGCTGGACTCTACTATTGCTTTGCCAAACTCACGGACGCAAATATTTTTATAATTCTGTATGGTGTAACTTCCATCTATTTCGCTGTAAGTTTGCTACTTGAGTGATATTTATTCCAGTTTACCTGATATTGTGAACTGTTTAGGGTGTGATGGTACGCTTGATGTTGGTCTTGGCGCCCGTTATGTGCATCTTGTCCGGCATCGCTGCATCCTCGACGTTGAACACGTATTGCAAACATTTAGATGCACCAAAACCTGTACCGGGCGAGAAGAAGGCGAAAAAGGCGGATGTTGACAAGAATACTCTCAAATCAGAAGTATTGAACATAAACAACCTTGTCTTGAAAAGTTTTATGGTAAATTTCGTAGGTTGCTTGGACGTTTGTTGGCATTATGACCTTGTTTCTGGTCAGTTACACCTTTCATTGCACTTGGGTTACGTCAGAGGCATACAGTTCTCCTAGCATTGTGCTTTCGGCGAGAGGTTACGATGGTTCGCGGATCATTTTTGATGATTTCCGCGAAGCTTATTACTGGCTCAGAATGAACACCCCTGAAGTTCGTATATTTGATTTAAGTTAACATCGTTGGCTAAACTCCATCTGTTAAACAGGATGCCAAGATCATGTCGTGGTGGGATTACGGCTACCAAATTACTGCTATGGCAAACAGGACTATTCTCGTGGATAACAACACATGGAACAATACCCACATTTCGCGTGTCGGGCAAGCTATGGCGTCGTCCGAGGATAAAGCTTACGAGATAATGCGCGAGTTAGACGTCGACTACGTACTAGTTATCTTTGGTGGTCTCACCGGATATTCGTCTGATGGTAGCCTTCGATCTACAGAACTTGTAAATTTCTCAGTAGAATAACTTTTGTTTGATTTCTCAGATATAAACAAATTTTTGTGGATGGTACGCATTGGGGGCAGTACGGAAAAAGGCGAACACATAAAGGAAAACGATTATTACACTCCGTCTGGGGAATTCCGCGTTGACAAAGAGGGCTCCCCCACGCTTTTGAACTCTCTGATGTACAAGATGTGCTATTATCGCTTTGGGAGCGTGTACACCGAAGGGGGTAAGCAACTGGCGTGATTGTTTTATTTTGCAGTTTGTAATTATGTGTTGTACCTTATAGGTAAAGCACCTGGCTATGATCGTGTGCGCAATGCTGAGATTGGGAACAAAGATTTTGAATTGGATGTTTTGGAAGAAGCGTATACGACTGAGCATTGGCTAGTACGCATTTACAAAGTGAAGGATCTGCCCAACCGTGGCGTGTGACACCGTGGGATAATTGATGGAGCTTGATTCCATTCCGAAGAAGCGCATGATGATTTGTTTTTGGGCTGCACAAGCGAGAAAATGTCTTTGGTTTTGTTGGAATGGAAAGTGCACTTTTTTTTAAAGAACAACTGCATGCCACTTGATCCCAAGTGCGAGAGGCGAAATACAAGATATGAGCCTGTAATTTATGAGCATTTAATCTTGAATTTGTACGCAGGCGGGTAATCTTGGTAAAGGAATACGTAAACAAATCAACTAATACTAATCATTAACAGTCCCGAACTTTCCGATTTACAGTTACAAAGGAAAAAAAGGAAGCACTCGCCTGTTACAAGGAGCTGCTGCAGGCGTAGCACGAGTCTTGCTTATGCCTCTTATTAGGATGATTGCTATACCAGTAAGACAGTAAGCTAAACCTTGAAACGTTCTGTGTGTGATTGCTACTTTGCCTCGGATTCCTTTCCGACTCAAAATTACCTACTGTCATTTTACGACGAATGCCAGGCCCAACGGGCACGTGCTGGCGGTTACTACAGTATTACAAAATTTCCCGCTACGGCCGACAGTGAACAAAATTGACAACCCACCCATAGTTGACACGCCTACACATTTACATATCCTTGCTAACTCTCGTTTTTGTCTGCGAGTCTTGTTCAATAACAACCGATATGTAATTATACACATCACAAAACCGCGAATATATTCAGTTTCAGCTCTAATATCTCACATACTACGCTTTCAAATAACATTCGGCGAAGAAACTTAAGATAAAAACCGTTTCTGCTATCAACAAATGAGCTTATAATAGGGAAGCCAATGAATACTTCGTTGTAAAACAACCCGAGCCTACTCTTAAAAAGGTTGTGTCAACGAAAGCATCTGATAAACTCACAAGTGCTAATAGCAAACCAACTATGTCGGTCATTCTACGTCTATATCGATGTGTTTTTATGGACAAAAGGGTAATATCATTAAAAGATGTTATTTTTTGGAGGGTTTATATACTAGTCCTTTTCTAAATGAGAGTTAGTCACGCAAATGCTCGTTTCTCACTTCTGGTTCCGAAGTCCCAATTTTTCCCTCATCGAAAAGCAAAGCCGATGGGAGGAGTCCGTGGAATATTATTAACAAACCCTTCAATGCTGTAGATTTGCTAATTTATCGTCTACTAATACAGCAAAGAAACTAGAAGATTCTTGCAGCGTTTGTGAAGGTGAAAAACTCCTCGTTTAACTTTTAAGTGTGACACCTTTTGCCCTGCTTTTTCCCACGCGCATCGCTTTAAGCATTTACAGGTGTTAATGTTCAATTTATGCCACCACCTTTGACCCGGCAAGACTTCGTCAAATTCTTGGGTCTCTTTCTCCATGGCTCGTTGGCGATTGCCGTGAAGTTCTTTTATGGACATTTAAGTTAGAAGAATCCCGCTAAGCTTTGTGGCTTCGCGTGCTGAGTTTTCCTAAAGAAAGAAGGTAAAGGGATTTTTCAGCAACTATTATCTCGTGATACCTGCAGGACAACCCTCTGTTATCCGCTGGAACAATACCAAGCATTCCAATGCCATGATTTGTGTGAGAAATGGCACTTAAACTTAGCTTTTCTGCAGCCACTTATAAACGCCATGCCTAAGAAGGGATAAAACGCTTATCAAGCCCGATTTCGGGTAAAAAAGGGAAAACACAAGCTTAAAGAGGAAGCTAGTGATAAGAATGTGGCACTGAGAGTGCTTTTTATCTTATGGCCGCGCGTGTCCGTCTGACTGCATACGCTACATTACCGCGTACTCGGATTCGCTTTATGGCTTATCATCTTTTCAATATTTGCTAACCATTAACAGGAGATAAGCATACATTTCCGTAGGTTTCCTTTAAAACGTGGACCCCCCTTCAACAATAAAAAATAGATCCCAAACTTCCTATTAACTTTGGTAATTTGAACTAAGGACCAAGCATCAAAGAGGCTTGATGGAGTTGCCAAATTGGAAAAACTTAGAGTAATACGAGCAGAGGCGAGAAAACAGCGCGGGGGTGAATCGGCATAGCAAAAAGAGGAAAAAGTGATTGGTTGTATAGGGTGCAAGCTCTTTCTTTCTCTTTCTCTGTAGCTTTTAATTGTGTCTAATGAGGGGTTCCTGTGCGAGTTGATGAGGAGGCAGGCGACACTACACATTTCGCGGCACCTCTAGTCGTCCCACCCAAATTACAGGCGCCGGCCCAACGCCAAAGCAAACGGTTCTTTGGCAACGCCTCAAAAACGCTTCGGCAGCGGCTGAACAGACCGAGACCGGGCCGGATTTCCCTATCTATATGTATACATTTTCTAACTATAGTATCTTTAAGAATTGGAGAGCTCCTGATGCCTGAATGCGTGCGGAAACAGATGAGAAAATTCGTAAAGCGTCGCGGTTTCGAATACAAATTTGAGTTGGTTCTCCTCCCCTTCATTTGTACTGGGCAACGCCTCTATGCATTTACACAGGCTTTCGGAGTTAGAATACTATTCGGAGTATATTAGTGAAACCTTAACCAGGCGGTAATCTGGGGAGGAATATTCTTTACAGTATTACTTTTTCTCCTTTTTTAATTTTTCTTTTTTGGTTTAGTGCAAAAAGATACTTGTAAGCTCTTTGGTTTTGTTTACGTGGGTATGGCTCTACTCTATGCCCATTAACCAAGTTTACCCACGCAAAGGACGAGCAAACGAAAAACGACCGCACTTCTAGGCCACTTAGGGTTTTGGCCGAGTTTATGTATATACCCATAGCTCTGCTATCTACATCACTACACGAGCAAAGAAGTGGTGATAAAAACCCCCTTTGCGCTTTTCGATATTATATACGTAACACACTTCAATCCTTAACGTATATATCACATATGCCACAATTACGACGCTTGACTGTGTTCCCTTTAGCATAAGTCCAACCCAACTAAAATATATTGAAATACTGCAAAAGTAATTTCCAGATTTCTTGAAAGCTACATTTCTATACCCCTATAAAGAATTTCCCTTGAGTAGCTTTATCAAATAATACTTTAAGTCACCCATCATTTCGCTTGACATTTTGAACTGCACTAGATATCTTGAAAATTCCTTGAATGACTGGGGCAGAAATGAAGAGACAATATTTCCGCAAAAAATCCTCGATTGCTTCGTGTGTAAGTTCGAAAACAGATGCGCCCAAGACCTCGTCAACAAATGATTTCCTCAAAAAGAAAAAGGCTTATTTCGTGGTGGTTATGCTCAAGTGCAAGGATTTCAAGCAGCAACCCCTCCAAAACTGCAACTCATTAACAGTGAAAAAGGCCAAATGGAACTCCAACGACGTGGTTAGCTTTTTTACCCTTTTTTAGAAGAAAGTTATCTGGTGCTGGGTCAAACGGCCGTCATCATATACTAGCACAGCGCAGCTTCACGTACGCTCCTTGCCACACGCAAGCTAGTGTTAATAGGGCTTGTGCTGTAATAGGGGAAAGGGGTGCTGATATTTAATTACCACACAAACACCCATGCAAGATGACAAGCAAGCAAGAAAAAAGATCTGGGGTCTTTTAAAAGCAAACGAAATGCAAGAAGCTTGTTCTTTACTCTGGTTGTTGGGTAGTAAAGACGATCTAACGTCTGTGTGCCGCTGAAATGAAACGAAGCAGCACAGCAGCAGCATCCCCAGTTTAAAATTTTATTTCCTTGGGATCCTTGACGAAAAGGCTGTGTGCACCTCGTCTTACAGAACCACCCTCCTCGCACTCGTTCCCCGTTACTGCCGCAGATAGTCAAATTTCAAATATCCCCAATCCTCCCCTTCTTTAAACTTTCTCTCGCTTCTGCATTTTTGACCCTGGTGACCTGATTTTTAACGCCCCTCTGAACCTCTATGTAACGCCTGACTCTGCTGCACTTGTACTTGTACTAATCCCCAGACCTACCAACGTCAGGCTTGTCGACACAAGGATTGCGGTGAAGACCCGAATTCAAGCACAGGAATTTTTTCCCCTTTTCTCCGTTTTGCCTCATTGCCAACCAAAGTTAAGTAATCTGATACTCTCATTACTCTCCAGGAAACCCCGATAATAACTACAAACCCATCGTAGGGATAACGTAACGCCTTGGTGGTGCAACTTTTGCCACTGCCGCTTATATGAGTGTCTGGTTTATCTCAAGTGTCGGTTTGCCTAACTGCTCTACAAAACGTACGACTTTTTTTTCTGGCGGGGGGGGGGGGATATTGTTCCCTGCCCTAAAGATAACTCCGCTTACCAAAAACTAATAAAGATTAGAGTAATTTCCGGGTTTGCGCCAGCGCATTCCGCCCTTCACTGACGCTTATAGCAAACGGCGATACTAGCCTATCGACAAGTTGGGTAAGATGATCAAAAATTGCGTTGTAACTTTGACCATTGCTAAAGGGTATTTCAATTATGGGTGGCGACCGACTGAGAGAAGTATAAAATGTTACTGCCCCTCCTCCCCTCCTAGTAAAAAGTACAAGCCTTTACAAACCTCCGCATCGCAACTATAATTGCTACCTTGGAAACCACCGAAATCGGTCTTTTTATCCCAAAGAGATCGCCAAAACGCTTAATATTCTACAATCGTTTCGAATTTCGGTTTTTACTTTTTTGGGAAGCGCTTTAGTACAAAGACCAATACAAACATTGTGATTAGGAAACAGGTTTCCATGCCAATAACCCTTCTTTGGCTATAACGTCAGCAGAATTCTACGAAGTAAAGATCTAGAACACTTAAACACTAGTTTTATAAGTTCATGACGCCGCGACTATCTTTTTTTTAAAGGACAAGGTTCCCAACAATGGCATAGGAGTACAAAACGAAGGGGTTGAAGGCAAAAGTTTCCGACCTGCAATGTTCAGGTTGTATATAGTTAGGTTTTAAACGACCTAAATAAGCCGCTTGGCTCAAGCCAGGACGGCGCCTGTGAAAATATCTACGTTTATACAAATCATTGGCCGGTTTAAAACCTTTTCCATTGTAATTTAGCTCACCATATAATAGTGTCCCTTTCAAAGCAGTTGCCTATCTTTTCGCGCTTCCCGACCAAATAATGACTGTAATACGAAATTTCTCAAAGGGGAAAAAACAAGAGTTACAATTTCCCTAGAATTTCCGATGTTTTCGGACTCACAAATTTTGGCCCAGCAAAAAAGCTCCACCTCCACAATCCCATTTGCTTTGAAAATCACAATCTGACAGTCGTAAGTACGCCCGTATAATAAACATGGAGACGGGTCAAGTACATATTAGCTGGAACCATTATTATTGTCACAAGAATGTGAAGACCACCCTGCAAAACCAAACTTACTTACAACAAAAGGCGCTTCGGGATGTGAACTAGCAATTGTTCTATTTGCTACGGGTCGGATCTGACTTTCAAGTCCAGAAACCGCGCCCCACCAAATACGGAATTAAGCGAGGTTATAAATTACGGTCGTATTACCATATAAGTAGCCTACTAGCTAAATCATTATCTAAGATCAGCCCAAGGAACATTTTCTAGATTTCAGGCAAACGGATAGCTCATCCCTGTTCTTACCGCCCACGCCAATGCGTTACACGTGACCCTCATTTTGCTTATCGCAAGGATGACGCTTTTCACTCTATTTTGGGTTGTTTATAGTCAGGTTGGTTTCGTAGAACTACAATCTGTAAGTATAGCGTTCTCTTAAGACCCATTTCAAAGATACTTTTTCAAAATAAGTATACGTGATGCATTGTTTTCCACGTACTATTAAGGAATTCTGGTTTCCAGCGAACCTTCTCCCCAATGCAGCACCTCAATAAGTAACGCCATTCGATGGAAAAAAATATATAGAAATGCAGGTGGGATGGGCCATAAGAAGCTCGTTAATAATCAAGCTCATTAGTAGCATGAAAAAAAATTCCGTAACTCTTGTCAGGACTTTCAAACTGGCTTTAATGACTCGGCAGGCAATCAAGACACAATGGCTTGTTTTTTTACAGCAGCGACACTCCTATTTCGTTCACTAAAACTTCATTTGCATTCGATGAATATTGCCTGCAAGCATGGCACGCGTTGACCCTTTTGGCTTAATTGCTTAAAAAATACAAATGCATATGCCTCAGCCACATAACCCGGATACATGCCCCCCTTGTTACAGCAAACACAAAAAAGGTTCGGAATTAGTGTGACTCTATGCTCCAAAATTAGCATGGGCAGTGAAGAAAGAGAATGCTAATGACAGGGTGAGTGCGAGGGTGGACAAGGGCTACCTGATGGTAGTTGGTCGGCAATGTTGTAAAGCAACTGTTTCCTCTTCCGAAAAGTCCTAGGTCGTTTTAACGTAAACCGACAGACAGCATCAGTCTTTTTTACTTGGTCGTTTTTTTTTTGCAACAAAGGGAACTCAATCGAAAACGGCTGCTCATTTTGTAAGCACGGATACTTCGAGTCTTTTGACAAGATAGACGGGAACAGCAGCAGCGAAAGGATAATTACAGAGGTTCGACTATGGTCAGTGTACTGTTGCTGTGGACCATGGTCCGTTTTCCCGCCATACATACCCAGTGTCCACCCAGGCAGAAACGTTAAGCTTTTGTGAAAGCAAAAAAAAAAATTACTCTGCCAAAAAGACCACACCTGGGGATAACTTCGAGATTTGGGGGAAATTAGGAAATTGCAGCTTTTTAAAAACCGGGACTCGGAACGTGGACAAATCATGCCGGCCGAGAAGAGATATAGGGGATAAGCTAGGTGACTTATGGATTATTGTTGCGGGATGATCAAGTGGAACAGCGCAGGTTTTCTCCATTTCCTGACTCCCCAGGGTGCCTCGCCGCTTTTGTTTTCTCATTCCCGCCGCTACATCGGTAGGGGGTTGTGATACGCTTGCGCCGGGCTCATCAACTCTATGAATTCGCCCTTCCATCATAACCGAGGTGTTTTAATTTGGCAGTGAACCGACCAAAATCCCTTGAGAAACCCAAACTTGAGCCCTGGAAACTTGGTAAATATTGCTGTAAAAGATAGCAAGGGAGAGAATACAATTCTACCGGGTTGCCAGCAAACGTGTCTGTATTGTCATTAGTCCTTTCCCAACTGGCTGTGGTTATAAGGAATACGAAGTCTGGATCAGCAGGGAACCTGGGACTCGAAATTGACTTGACCAGTCGGCAGACCAGTAGTCGTTGTAAGAAGTTTCTCGCGGCCGAAGCCTAAAAGTGGAAACGATACCGAGACCAAAGCAAAAAATCGCAGGCCAAAAGAGCCCCCCTACGGAGGGCTCTTGATGTGCTCTAACTACGTGGACGTTTTCGGGATGTCGTCTATACGTTCGCGGTCTCGACTTTTCGAGGGGAAGTTTATGTGGCATACGATAATGAGTCGTTCTCGGTTTTCTAGTAATAATTTTACTATCCCCTTTCACCCCTCCCCCCTTTTCTGACCTAAAAATATGCCAGGTACTTTCATTCTTCCGATAATGTCGCTTATTCTGTACAAGGTTGCAATTTAATCCCTTGCGAAATTTCTTGGTAAGTTTCCAGTGCCAAGAATCCATACTATCTTCCCCAGTGCTACACTGTAAAAAGCCTTTCAACATATCTATAATAAATAGACGCAAGTTAAGTCACAAATTCATAATATAACTGTTTACAATACTATACTTATAAGTTCTGGAAATGTGTACAATAAATGCATGACAAATAATGGACTTTCAATAATGAATCCTACTATATACACTGAATGTGCAAATAAATGCTGTTGATATGTAACAATAATGAAAATTCGATTGTCCTTTAAAGCACCAACTGTCAAAGCACATACAAACAATGTATACAGTATGTTTAAAAAATCATAGACTGGCACAGCTAAAAACGACCCCAATAAACCATGCTGTGCAATGGCACGCAACGGCGTGTCTGGAAACAGTGCTGCGAACGGCCGTGCGAATAGCCCTAATGCTGTTTCGTTGTGCTGTTCCCAGACTTACAGTTGCGGACCATTACGGTTTGTTGGGGTCGTTTTTATTTTTTAAATCTACTGTACAGTACAATAGGATATGGCATACAACCGACAACAGGCGGAAGCCTATTTATGGAATACACATTTAAAAAAAAATGAAATTTCGATAAAAGTAGCCGTCAATATATAGGCGAGGCCTGCGATGATTATTATTATATATATATATATATATATATATATATATATATATATATATATATGTATAGCATTGATGTGTATTATAAATTATGTCATTATGTCATTATTAACTGTTATTGTCAACTATTTCAGTGGTATAAAAGTTACTAGTACCCAGATTTTCCCGGTAGTAAAGTTCAGACTAAGTTCAGATAAGGACGCTTGACTATTTCGGAAGTATTTCAGTAAGTGAGTTTAGATTTAGTGATAAAAGAAAATGTATCTGTGGATTTTCCCTTGCAGTGTTCAGAGGGAAAAACAAGTCGAAACTTTCCATCACTGCGGTACGAATAGCATCTCAAGAGCATCGACAGGAGCCAAATTTTGGGCGGCCAGTGGTCATCTATCCTGTCCTTCCTTGTGACAGGTGAGCTGAGGGTAAAAAGAAGCCCTTCTTGATGGGGGGTAAAAGCTATAGCCTCCAACCGACTAGTAGTAGACCGAATTGCTCCTACTTGGACATCTTTGAACAGCGTTTTTCGGCACCCCAAAACCCCCAAAATCAAACGACCTTTTTCTGACTTCCATGGCGGGCAAAAAGCTGCAAGCCAGGGCCTGCTTTTGATGAAAAATTGAACTGTGGAGGCCCCAGCATGGGGCAAATGACGCGGTTTTACCTTTACTTTTTATTACAGTGCTCGGACCGATAAGCGAAAAAGCAACAGAATAGGAAACGACTTTCGAGACTCAGTCAATATTACCGAGGAAGACAATTATTAATGTTTGGAAGTCGTCGTATTGTCTACGTTGAATCGCGGCTTTGTTTCAATACCCATAAGAATCGTATTGGTAAAAACAGATTGGATCTTCTCTTAGCTTCTCCACTATATACATACCTGACGCGACAGGACGTCCGGCGACAAGCACGATGGACTATAGCGCCAGTTCAAGATTACCTATAGGCCAAGAATGCGATCTCCCGACAGTCATAAACTACAGCAACTAATAACGGAAAGATTTTTGGGGGAAATTATTGGGTTTGCCGTTTATTGGTTAAAGCATTTGGGTACATAAGCGTCTCGATACCCTTACCCTGAAGAGGAGTTTACTTTTTAACACCTTCGCCTAATGAATAGGTGTAGCAAAACCAGGGAAACCCGGACTCGTGGAGCCGCAGAGTCGTCATAAAGGAGCTCACACAGCCACCGCAGAATCCTTCGGCAGCTCCAGTCCTGTAATTAAGTGGCTTTGGCACCCGGCGACACTGTCTTCCTGGCGGCAGACTTGATTTCAGGGGCGGTTGCTTATTTCCTGGCTACGAGCAATCATGAAAGTTCCCACCAATTTTGACTAACTTACTAAAACCATCCCACGTCTGCTGTGTAGAGTATATGTATAAGGGAAAACACTCGCAATCTACTTCCGAGTCTTGGCTGTGACGAAACACCACACGCTTGTAACCATAGTAAACCCCATAGCCTTTTGTTACAGAAATTGATACAATAGAGCTCAATGCGAGTTTTAAGGAAAACTAAACATGTGCTTAAGTTCCCGTTAGAATTTCCTAAAGAATACAGAGTAATCTTTTTAATCCTATTTAATCTATTTAATACACCTATTTAATCTTTACTTAATCTATTTAATCGTTTTAAATATATTACTTTGTAATGATTAAAATCGGTTTAAATAGATTTTTGTTACTTAATCTATTTAATCTTTACTTCACCTATTTAATCGTTACATTTTCTAATTGTAACGCCATGTAAAGTGTGTATTTGTAAGTTTATGAATTTTAACAATTAATTACCACGATTTTCCGTGTTAATATTGTAAATTACCATGTTCAAATGCAATCTTACAATACTTTTGGTGTCATAAAATGAAGCACCTTTTTAAGAATACCATAACCTGAAAATAATTATTAAAAAGCAGTCAAAAAGAAAACGCCCGCATCTCTAATTCAAACGGAGACATTTTTGAATTATAGTCTACATGGAACTGTGACTTGTCGTCTGCATTGTTCGGTTGGGCTCTTTTCCGCCCTGCTGGGACCCCCTATCCGCGTGCGCCCGCCTTGGGAATGAGACGACGTTCGTCCCGCAGCAAATGATGGATGTTATGTAGCAAAAGTTCAAGAAGCATCCCATTCAAGTCTCATCAACTTGTGTAAAAGAAGATATCGCATGCACACCGATAACAAGAGACGCACATGGAAGCCTTCGCTGCATGATCACAACCTATTGAGCGATATATCTATTGAGCAGCTATATATTGCCCTGGAATGCCCATCCAATGCCACAATCAAGCCATACAATCAACCTTGATTGTGGCGTCTTTTCTTTTCTAGTAAACTGAAGATGAACTCTAGCTGGTACCAACGACCTATTTTTGCTACTTACAAACCCATGTCGATTTGCAGATCATTTTCTCCGTACCGCATTATATGCATTTCGGACCAAAGTTAATACAAAGTTAATACCGCATCACAACCATCGCAACTTTTATCCAAGAATCTGAAGCATTCAAACGATGTGAGGAGGCGGGAATGGGGTAATCCATGCCGTAATGGATCTAACAACTGCGTGCACGCCTTCTCAAGTTTCTATCAACTTCAAGTTCGCTTATGGCATAATTAGTCTAGCACGTAAACACTAGACGCCAGACACGTGGAATCTATCCAGAATTTCACGCTCTCCTCCTACTCGTGTGCCAGGAATTCCGTCCCGAGATACCTCGACGTTTCGTAGCAATCCGATCCTTCGCAAGACGAAAATGCGCTCTAATTTTAAATTCCTGACTTCGTAAAAGACGATTTTTCTTCTTGATCTTAAAACTCCTCCTACACCATGCACACATGACGGAGTACGTGAAGAGGGGCGTGGTAAAGAAAACTAGAGGGCGTGGTTACAACTATGCACATGCGGATAATTACAAGGTGGACGCACATTCGACTCCTGACCGAGCCATTTTTGCCGTTGAAGCAATTAGATTCGAACCCTGAAAAAAAAAGAAAAAATTGCTAACGATCAGGTTTACAAGTTTTAATCACGGGGTGCAAAGTTCGCAGATCGTACAGATCAACCCCTAGCCCTAGCACCTGCACCCTTACACCGCCCTCTGTAGCATCTCTACAAGACACTGTAACCCCTTTTTTGGACCAAAAAAGCACCTTCTGTTCATCCATAACCAGATAATGACTATCTTCTGCAAGCTTACCTTGTTTACGAGGTCTAGGAGGGATTCACCCCCTTTTTCCAAACCTATATAGATTAATAACCAACTTGACCCTTGACCCCTTAACATCAAAGTTAAATCTCTTTGGACTACAAAAATGTATTTTCTTTTTAAAGGGAAAAAAATATTGCATTCTTTGTAAGTTTCGAATAATTATACTTATTCTTCAAAGAGCACGTATTCTTCAATATTTCACTTGTTCTTCAATACAATTCAAAGATTTTTTTAGAATTTTGCGTACATACTTCATGAAGTTCTCGAAAACTGAAACTACGACGGAGAAATTGACGGGGAAGAAGGACGGACGGATTACGTTGGTACCGACAACTACTACATCAAAATCAAAAGTCTAGGGTAATTCCCGTTAGTTCCTCTGAACCTGCCAACTTTCATTCCAATCAATTCAATGGTTGTAAGGTGATGAACCATTTTCCCACGCTTTCGCAAATCACGTGCGTAAATTTAACTGCCCGCTACAGGTTAGCATGAAGCCAAAGGCAAACCCATCATAATCTGCATCTTGCCGCCTCCCACGCGCTTGGCTCGGCTCATTCATCATGCATAAGAATGCAGAACAGCACATATATACTGCATCATCCACGTGGGGAAAGCAGTCTATTGTCTCTGTGGTCTCAGACTTGGAAACCCATTGTGTTGCAATTCATGCTCGACGATTCACGACTTCATACTGAAACTGAAATCATTATTGCATGGCTTGGGCCAATTTTCTTGAGAAACCAAGGCGTGGCTCCTCTGTGGCCCACAGCAGTTTAAAAAAAATGTTTGAAGCAAAGTGGGTTTCGCTTTTAAGTTTTATTTTTGCATACGAAGAGTTGAATGGCATCCATAATAAAAGATGGTGATACCGGTTGGTGGGCGTAAGCAGCCCTGGGAAAGATAGTATACACCACTGTACCACACCAGCAGGTCATCAGCAGGAGGTGATCCTTCTGCCATTCTCGGACACAATTCTTTGCATTGTAATGGACCTGTTGACAAGCTATCTTCTGGTCTGACCTTTGATCCAGACTCTATCGTAACAATAAAAGTCACTCCTATAGTCCCCACTGAGTCTTTCCATTCCCAATCTCAGTCGCACTGTCCAATCCAAACCGAGTATTGCAACTCCAAAAACTTGGTTCACAACTTGAATTTCCTTACCATTTTCTACGGCCTTGAATGCTGCTAGAATCATTACTGTCAATTCGGATCTGCAGACTCAAATCGACATGAAGCAAACGCCGAAGCATGGAACTTTGCAGTTATACCAAATCTATTATAATAGAGGCACAGCACGAAAGACAATATAAAAGCTAGCCCACACGTGCCTCGCTGCGGATTTCCCCTTTGGAATCTTTCTATACCATCTAAAAGAAAAGCCGGGGGTTCCAATGGAGATCTTTAGTTATGGTTCTTCTCCCTCTTGTGAAACAAAAAGTATATACGAATGCTACACACGGCCCGCCCCCCGTGTAGAAATCGTTGGCATTCCACGCCATATGTAGGAGGCGTTGCCCGTAGTAGTGGCAGTGTCACTGGACCTTTCGGCCCTTACCTTTCGGGTACAAAAAATAATAATAATAAAAAAAATGCTTCCTTCCTTCTTCCCTTCTCTGGCATTTTTTAAAGATCTCCTCTTGATGCCAAAGATATCTAATAAGGCCGGTTTGGGAGGGAACACAACAGTCTTACCTGCTCATAAGACTGGACCACATTTCCCTTTTCTTAGCCTATTCTCCGTCCTTTAAAACTTGTTTAGCCCACCGAACGAGAAAAATAGAAATACAAAAATAAAGGTAATAAGGCATGTTCTAGCTAACCTAGCGTGCCATTCAAGCATTTCAAGAATGTCTCTGTCTTTGAAACCTGGGAGGCATACCTGAATCCATAATCATAAGTCATCACGCTGGGGCTACGCGTCTGCGTGCTTGGGGCGCCTCCACGGTCAACCAGCCCGAACCAAAGCTATGCCAACCAATTTAAAGTTTTTTATGATTCATGAAGTGCAACATTCTTAAGTCTTGGCGTCCTAGCGTCACATTCCATAGCAGCAGAGACTCTTTTTTCTTATTTTTTGTGCATCGACTACTAATTAAAACTATTCTAAAGATCCAAGACCGTTGCAGACCTGTAATTTTCGTCTGGTAAGAAAAAAAGACGTCAGAAAGAAAATTAACCACGCGAGTTTTTTGCATGGAGCACTCCTTTTCTATATTGAAAACATACTGGCTTTCTAGGCCCCATAAAGGCTTCTACAAATCAATCGCCACTCTAACTGCGCTACTTGGCAGAAAAACTTACAGAAAAACTGGCCTTTCACGTTTAGGAAAGAACTCGAGTCCCTGAGACTCAGACTCGCTCGTTCCATGCGTTTCCGAACAGACTCCCATTAATTCAATATGTATAAGTGAGGCGGTCAATTGCTATGAAAACCCCCCTCTCTGTTCTCGGTGTGGTTCCAGCTTCTGAAACGTGGTTTGTGCCACACTTTCCCACTTGTGGGCCTTGGCTAGCCTGCTGAGCGAAAACCCTAGGAAAATGACCTCACCTGTACGCTTTCCACCCCCACCTTTACCCTCTTGCTGGACCCTGGAACACTCTTAATTCTCAAAATCATGTGTACGGGCTTCGAGACCTGTCCCGCAATCCATTACTGTGCCTTTATTCAAGTATCTTCTTGGGCATACATCAATACATGTATGGGAAATGGTGGGAAAGTTGCAAATTTTCTTGCTTACTTTTCGGAATATCGGTGGGCTGGTTAAAAAGGGATAGGGTTGGGGTGTATTGGAGATAAGATAGATATAGGCCCACGACGTATAGCTTATAAACGAGGCGCCCGCCCGCTGAGCTCATCACAATGTGCCTTGCCACAAACTATTTTTTTCTTTTTTGTGGGAGGCAAGGGGAGAACCTCCTCATTGCTTCCATCCCTAGTTTTTCGTTTATAAAATACTTTTATGGGGTAGGGAAAAAGTGGGGAAAGGCTCACTGTATAGCCCTGCCACCTGTTCAATAGCCACTATTAAGAGAAGAATAGCACATTGGGCACGCTGAATTGGGTCTTGGAATGTGCCTCTTCAAATGCTTTTTCTTTGTTGCCCGTTTACACAAACTCCTTCGCTTCGGCCAACAATTGCAGCATGTTTTAGCTGTCCAAAACTTTATCAGGCGAATAATCACACATGAAAGAAAGGAAATAAAAGGAATTTTTGTCGTGCTTTTAGTCCCCCCACCCCCCTTTAGAGCTACATTTTTTGGAAGGAATACACCATGCAATACAAAAAAGAGACGGATTCTTTCAAAAGTTTATTTTTTGTTATTTCTACTATGCTGTTTATTATTAAAAAGAGTGGCTCTAATATCCCAGATTCGCAATTGTTCAAGCTTTATTGCCATTTTCATATTTGCAATAGGAATGTATACATAAAAATGGATAAATAATACGACGAAAGGCGGATTTATGCAGAGTTCTTACAGCGGAGGTCATGAAATAGCCATTCCATGCCCTAAACCTCAAACGCCAAAGTAAAAACCTGTAATCTAATCTGCCGTGTATAACGTCAGTTTTTCAGTGAATTTAAACAGAGCTTTCCTCTTAAAATCACGCCATACTAAAAGAGCGGAAGTAGGTACACAAAAATTAACTGATTACAGAACCTTTTTTTGTTGAAAAAGCCGGAAGCATTTCCGAGATAGGACTAGAATATATCAAATCACCGTTAATAACTAACGCAAGAGTGGCCATTTTTTTACGAAAGAGACCGCCCTCTATTCATCAGGAAAGTGGCGCGGGGGAGTCGACAGTGCCAATCATGCCACCGGCTTAATTACGCGGAAACTACCGACCATCTTTTGTTTAAAACCCTCTCCCACCCACGCTTTGTTAGCTTTGAACACGCGGAAATGTTACAAAAGACCGTCAACCGAAACGTCGACTTAGAACGCAACGCTACTGATATGGAATTCCAATTAGCTCAACGGCTACTGTCCCAAAGTGTGCAAAAGTATTCAGTTGCCAACCAACTGGAAGCTAGTGAACTGTTATTATACTCCCTTAAATTTGAGTCGTAAAAGTCTCCGAATTCCCTAGCAACGGACGTAAAGGTAAGGTTGGCAAGGTATTAGCTTGACTACCACTCACTTATATGTAGCCTACTTCACATGTGCTAAAATGTCGAGTCTGCGTGAGTTCTCTCATACATGAGAACGTCCCCGAGGCTACTGTTATTGTTATTATTATTATTATCATGGAATTCTTCGTGAGAAATTTTCCAGTAGGATTTTTTTTCCTTTCTATTCGGCTTCTATTGCTAAATCCTTTTGTTCGGACCCCAAGTGCTCCAAGTTTTGCATGTAATGGGAAAGAAGGTCACCTTTAGCTCTTTTTAAAGAAAGAAGCTTACGCCACGCAATGTAAATGCAGCAGCGGAATACTGAAGAGTCCTTCTAGTCCGTGCTGCGCTTTTTCGAGCCCAAAAGTCCCAGAAAGATACACAAGAAGAGAGTAGACTGACCGCTTTCAAATTAGTGAACGCAGAACTAACAACCCGAAATTCCTTTTTTCCCTTCTGAACCAAGAGGGTCTGCAGCCAGCAGTGTTTCGAATACACGACAGCTGCAAAAGTGCTACTTGCATAATGACATACTCTTCTGAATATTGTAACATTTATTCTCTCCCAAGCTTCTTTTTATTACCTAAACAAAAAACCCTGACTGGCTATATTACGACCTACTACCAGAGAGTACGCATTTCAAATGGCATGTTTCTGCTTCTTACTATTTCCCAACTAGCAATTGCATTCTTCTCCATCAGCAACCAAACGCAGATCAAACGTATCTTTTTGGACAAAAACAAAAACGTCCACAGCGAAACTGGCAGCAGAAACATGGAACAAAGACCAGAAACTCGTTCTGCTGATTGCATGCATGTTACACGTTGAACGATCAAATCCCATTTTTAGTTTCAACGCGGCAACTCCGGACACAAAGTAGCCTGAAGTCCAGGCAACAGGTCCGGTTACGGTCACCCCACCATTTGGCTGGTCTTCTTTATCAACCTGACTCCAGAACTGACCCGGTGGAAGCTCTCGTAGCTCGTCTTATAAGCATCTTGAGCTGCTGTTGCACTTGCTGCTTCCTCTACCAAAGCATGGAGATTCAAACCTTAAGGAAAACATGAGTCGGAACCCGGACTCTTGGAGTCTTGGTTTTGTGATCAGAAAAAAAGGAATTAAACAAGCGTGCAGCTAGCAAAAAAGATTTTTTTTTTGCTTTATGGTGGACATCTGAATCCCAAGGTTTCTCTCGTGGTGGTTTTTGGGAGGAAGGGAGGAACGCAGACTCATTGTGCAGGTACACACACATGCATACATAGACGAGGAGTCAGCAGGTAGCCATGTGCAGAGGAACTTGATGGCCAGCGTCAAACTAACCTGTTCCTTCTCTTTTTCAGCCTTTTACTCCTTGTTTTCGTCCACTTCTTTCTTTTCCCCTCTTGTGTGTGACTTTCGCTCGCCTTCCCCTGGCTGGAAAATCTGTTGGGGTTCTCCATCTCGCTTTGCTCTCAAGTTTCCTACAGGTAAAGCTAATACTAGTATGCAAAGAAGGTTTAGAGGGTCATTTAAACAACGTTGGACGAGCGAAGTTCCCTTCGGAAAACCGAACCTTGGGTTACCCACGAAAAACCAGGACAAAACAAAAAGTTTTTCCTTGATGCTTCTGGCTGGCAGACTGGGGATATCAAGTCCAAGTCCAGCCAGGACAAGGAAAAAGAAGTCATAAAAGTTGCGGGATTGGGATAGGGCTTTTTTTTCCTGCTTCCTCTTCTTTTTATCTTTGTAAGCCGGATTCGCTTCCAAAAAAAGAAGCTCCAAACCTCATCTAACCCCAAATAAACCCGCAGCTCCAGACCTAACGAATCTTGCAAGATTTTCCAAATGTACCAAAACGGACTAAGCTTAGCTAAGTTTCCCTGGCTCTACAGTACAGTTACGCAAACAAAAAAGATTTGGAAAGTCTGCGTAGACACAATGACACAGGCGAAATTTTTACCCAGGCTTGTTTATCTTTCTCGTTAGTCGCGGCATCTTTACTTTAGCTTTCCTGCGCTTCATGCTATGGATGCCATAAAAGAGGGTCACCTTCCTAGTTCGCTGGACTATGCAATCCCCCTTGAATAGCAACAACTGCAAGAAGTCCGAAACCCAATTCCAACCACAGCCGCCAATACTACGCTCTCTTTCTAGCGTGCTTAAAATTCTTCTCTCTGCTGTCTTTGCTTTTTACAAAAGGCTTTAAGGTGCAACTAGTTTAACTATAGAATTAAAAAATTCCAGGCTTACTTTAAAAAAGGAATGAAAAATAAGCTCTTTTGTTTGAGCGAGGCATACTGCGCCACACATAGGGCAGGCACAGGTATGCCAAGTATAGAAAACGGGGAGGAAAACCAGCCCACAGGGGCTTTTTAGAGGTTCACAAGCGTCTTGGAAGGGGGGGGGGAGGCCTCATTTTTTTAAAGAACTACCTGACGCTATGTTAGCCACCACGTGTGGAGGTAACGTTAGGTTGTAAGGGTGTTCTCTTCAGAAGCAGGAGTAGCAAGAAGCAGTGGTTGGATTTGGATTGGGTTGGGTTGCCGTAACGATGAGGCTTGGGGTCAGGCAGCAGCAGGAGAGCTACAGCAAAGAGGCCCTTCTTTCTAGCCCCCTTATCGGCCCCTCCAGTTTTTCGAACCTCAGGATTCGGGACCTCAGTCCCGCCGTCCGTGGTCCGTGTCCTCCGGAGGCAACAGGTAGCTTGATAGACCAGTCTGTTGTGCCGCGTTCGGACGGATTCACGCTACCGACCGGACGTGAGAGAGGACCTTCTGGTACTAGTGGTAATGGTGCTCCTCCTCTTCATTGGATTGATAGATGAACGTTTCATCGATACTGTGACATAACGTACGCCACTGGTTTAATAACCCTACAACACTGAGTGTCAATAACTGCGCCATGAATCGAGGATTACGTGATTCAACTATCGTAACTTATTCGCGGAGTGGTTGGTACTACAAGGAATAACTTGCGTGTGCCAGGCAACATTGGATGTGAGCTCGGATGTGTTTTTCTGGCTCTTGACCAATACGACAATCCATCATACTTTGTCGACTTGATTCATGTGTCGTGTCAGTGAAATGCTTCTTACTGCCAAACCCTGCTAATAGCAAAAAGCAACACGCCTGGTAAGAAAATGCGTCGATACTAATAGGATGGGCGTGGCTCACGCACATCATGTATGCAAGTTTGGCCTACAGCTCGGGTCTGTGGAACTTGAACACAGTTGAGAAAGCCTATGCTTTTTTTTACCTTCGAAGGATGGCATAGATGCATTGTCGACGCTATGCCAACAGACCAACAGACGTTCCCAAAGCCGCTCTACGTATACAGGGCTAAGCTAGCCTAGCGACTGGGGCAAGATCGTCCATTTTGCGAGGCTAAGTTAGCCCCGTTCTACCAAACGGGTTACCACAGCCACAGCGGCAGCCCCACTTATGCATTGGCAATAGCCAAGAATGAGCAACTGAACCATAAATCAACTTCCTTTTTTAACTTCATGTCACTCATTATTGTTTTCTTTTCTTTTGTTTTTGGCTGCTGTACAGGTGTGGCCAATTGCTTTTCGGTCCGCAAAAAGGATCGAGTTATTGCATGCGAGACGAGACTGGCAACGAAGCCATTATACTCTTTACGCCGCACGCAAGGCAAAAAAGGAGAAGAAGATTGACGACTGAAAGAAAAAGCCAATAGTCAACATTGTTTTCTTGAATTATATCAAGGATCACTTTCAGCCAACCATAGCTACCTTTAAGCTGACGCTTGGACGTCACCAAATTGCGAGCCAAACGCTCGTCATAGATACCTGGATACGGTTGGAGAACAATCCAAAATGGCGGACAGTAAAACGCCCTCTGCGACAGAAGTAGACGCGTTGGCGCGAATTCATGCGTCATTTGCGGCGCCTCATCCTACTACCTTAAGTCACCCCAAACAATCCGGAGGACCCTATGGACACCCTCACGCACCATCAGGCCCTCCTCCCCCGAGCCATTTGGCTTACACCACGTTAGGCATGGCTAGCCTATTACCCGTGGTTCCGTCTGCCGGGCCCGGTTTGCGCGAAGCCTCCGCTTTTCGACCCGTTTTGCCCTCGCGGTCGGTGGCCTTGTTGCCTTTTTTAGCTTCTGGAGCTGCACCGACCACGGAAGAATCATCCCGGTCAACAGGGTCAGCGTCAGCCTGCGGCATGGAAACCACGAGAACCAACTTCGATTACGCTTCGTCCCAACATCACCACCAAGCCGGCTCAGGCTCAAGACCATCATCGTCGTCAGCTTTGGCCACAGGTGGGGGACCTCGCAATACTTTGGACAACAAAAGAACGGGTGTCCCATGCGAAGAACCCCAGTCATCAGGGCAACCAATACCCGCAGCCGCAGGGCTAGCATCAGCTGGTGCCGGAGCTTCCACTGCTGCCAGGTCATCCTCACCGGCGACGTCTTCCGCGTCTGCCAACGTAGCCGCGGCGGTGGCGGCCGCAGTATCCCGGCGCAATTCTCTCCTTGAACCGCCGTCAGGTGCTGGTCCCACTTCCTATTTGAGCAAACACCCGCCTCATTTCTCCGTTTTCCCAACCGGACCCTTTTCCTACGACTCATTCTCCTCGGCGGTATTTTCGTCTCAGGCGTTCGATCGCCGACTATTACGCGGAGGGGGTGTAGGGTCTTCCGCGGCAGCAGCGGCGGCCGCTGCTGCTGCAGTAGCAGCCGGTAGCCCTGGTCGCGCCTCCAGACCCAAGAAACAGTTCATTTGCAAGTTCTGCAACCGCCAATTCACCAAGTCCTACAATTTGCTGATCCACGAAAGAACCCATACCGACGAGCGTCCTTACTCGTGTGACATCTGCGGCAAGGCTTTTCGTCGCCAAGACCATCTCCGCGATCATAGGTAAGTTCCTTGAGTACCCCACTCCCTTTCATATGCTTAGCGTTCTCAGTAAGGGCAGTTTGTAACCAAGGGACGTGAGTTCGGACGCGTTCTAGGCATTATGTGTCCAGAAAACCTTTTTTAAAACAAGGACAGACACACCCAGATGTGTTTTTCCCCTGTGGTGATGGCCGTACAGTCGAGTTTTAGGGAGAACCTTCTGAGGCAAAAGAACAGAATGCGAATAGCGTTGGAATGCGTGATTAGGGCAAGCTCTTGCCAGCACACACGACTCGTCTACCAGGCAAAAGACCACGTGTAGGGAGAGTCGAAAGGAGGGGAGAAGGGGAATGCAAACGGTCTGAACCTGTTACTAAGACCATTTTCCTTCCTTACCCTTACGGTAACGCGGTCGCTATCACCAGCCATCCAGTAACAGCAGTGATATCAAACGTCTGCATACAGCCTTTTTCTACCTGAACCAGAGAATGCCTTCGTGCTCCCCAAAAGGCATCTTTCGCTGCTCCCTCTCGAGCTCTTTTGTCTCTCCCAAACTCGATTTCTCTCTATTACTCCTTCTCTTCTTCTTCATCCTTCTTTTATCAGCCACTTTGGCTTTTTACCTTCTTCACGATGGCTCAGGTATCTTGCCCTGGAAGGAAAAGTCGGTAGTGGTAGTACTGTAGAAGATGCAACTCATATGCCCACTTGCTGCGGTCACCTCGGAAAATCTCGAGGCCACGATGCAACCAGCAACCTGTCCGTCTCCTCCCTTTTAGCCTGTTTGTCTGGAAGCTTAACTTGCCGCCTTGTTAAGCGAGTTATATTTCCAAGATTTCGGTCCTTCTGGCGACCCCCCAAAAATATGACGCGGACTCGGTTTCCCAGCAAAACAATGATCGAACGTTCACTCACGCTTTAAGCATTACAGACCACTATCAATTTCAAGTTAACTGACTTCTCTGGCGAAACTTGATTTCTTATCAAGGCAAGGGGACGATACGCTTTTGCCTTGGTTTCTTAACAAACCGAACGAGTTGCTGAGGTGCCTTGTGCCTGGAACGAGACCATGCAACAATGCTTTTTTCAAACGAAACGCGCAATATCTTATAGCCTAGCGCGTTCCACTGGCTGCACTTGTAATGCTTTTGGCGCTGAGTGCACACACTGTGTAAACATACACATGTTTGACACAATGAGTGCCGAAAATATTGCAACAACCCAGCCAGTGAAACGCGCTATTAAGGCTCTAACAAGGCTCCTTTGAGGTCAATGCTAAGAAAGTTCGCTAAACCTGCACTGAATCTAGAATTTAATCGGCCACAACCCCGAGGAGAGAATCGGAAAATCCTTCGTAGCTGGTCGCGAAGCTTTCAAACCACGTTATACGTTTTTCAATTTCCCGAAGCACTGTTTGGGCTCTTATCAAGATATGGTTCCACATAAACAGACAGGTTTTGAACAATTTTGGGGGACCAGACAAGAATGGTAAATTGCAAAGCTAAGATGCGCAAGCGGGCACGCAGGCATATCTCTGTTTTTCCTTACGACCCAAAGGGAAGGAATGTTGTTCCCGATCCTTGTAAGGGATCTGTCAATTTGTTCAACGTCCATCCTCAATGATACCAATGCTCTTTGAGCCCAGAGAGCCAGAAAAACCTGTTGCTGGGGTTGCCCTTCTTTGGATTTCGCCTATGCGAGAAGAGTGAAAAGCAACTCAACGTCAAGCACAAAACTGGTTTGTATGATTGTCATTAAACATCAATTTGTTTCTTCAGGGGATTGGTCCAGATCCCTTTCACATTAAACGGCAAAAACCCCATACGTGGACCAGTTCACCTCCTAGTTTCTGCCCATCTGCTTGGCTGGGCCGTAAACTTGGCTTGGGAACAGCCAGTGAAAGTTCAGCGGCCCAAAATCGCGCGGTTCCAACACCAGCAGTCGTGGGACTCTGGGACAGTTGGGACAACTTTCGGGATCTGCTTTGATAAAATCAATAAAATTTGCTTTGCCCCTCGAGATAATTTACAAGTGACAAGCCCAGAAGAAATATAGACAAACAAAAAAGTTGCTGAAGAGGGACAAGCTTTCAGAATTGCCCTATATAGACTCCCTCGATCTCAAGGTGCCATAAAAAGCGGGGTGCACAAAAACTTTGTTTTACTGTCCTCCCTGTGGTCGGACCGGGCTGAAGGCAAAAAATAAATAAAAATTGCTTCTTCATTGATAAGAAAAAAAACTTTCTACCAAAGAGGTCAAAGAAGGCGTGTGAACTCCTACGGAACGAACCGTTGTTGACTTGCTTTGTTATGATGCAGAAAAGCAATATTTTGAAAAAAAGTTTGCAAATAACAAATGGCTAGCTATGTGTTTCATGGAATTTTTGTAGCCAAGGTTAACTGCAAGCCTAAAATCCTAAAATCATGTATAAAAAGGCATTTGAAGTGTCTCAGGTATAACGATCTGGGAATCCTCAAGCCTACAACATGCTATTTTCTTTCTCGCAGGTATATTCATTCGAAAGAGAAGCCCTTCAAGTGTGGCGATTGCGGTAAAGGGTTTTGCCAATCACGGACCTTGGCTGTTCATCGGATTCTGCACTTGGAAGAGTCACCTCATAAATGTCCCGTGTGTGCCCGGAGCTTCAATCAACGCTCCAATCTGAAAACGCACTTGCTAACCCACACGGACCACAAACCTTACGAGTGTTCGTCTTGCGGCAAAGTCTTTCGACGCAATTGCGATTTACGACGTCACGCCTTGACACACGCTGTAGGTGATGTCACGAACGAAGGCGACAACGCCGATTCCTCTGCGGCGGTAGCAGCAGGAACTACAGCCATGGAGTCCACTTCTACGGCGACCTCTAGCGGATCTCAATCCAAGTGTTCACGATCACCTTCCATTCCGTTGACGTCAACTTTGGCTAACTACGCCGACTACCAGTCGCACCTCATGAAGAGCAGTAATGCTGGCGATCGCTACGCAGCCATGCGGCAAAGTATCAGCAGCTCGGATGCGGATATGGACTCGGATTCGTGCGACTCTTTGATCTCGGTGACTTCCTCACCAGTGCCTTGTTCTTCGGCAGCCCTTTTACTCCGCAGACAATCGGAATTACAGCATGCTGAAGAGGTCGCTGTTGCTGGAAAAGCAATCCAAATGCTAGAGCCGGAGATGATTGTCCGGCCCTTGCCACGCCCCCAAAATGCCCGCCCTTGCGGATTCACCATTGAAGACATTATGCGACGTTAAAAATGACAAAATTTGGACAGATTCTCCCCATCCCGTCCATTATATGATGATATACATTCCCCAAAACTCGTAAACCATAAAGCAAAAAAAAAAAAATTTAAGAAAATGTGCCTATTTGTATGTGTTTTATGTGTGAAAACTGAAGTTGATCCCAGCGTTACTGTGAGGCAGACGTATCTCATGCGCTAATATCAAACTTCAAACGATTTCAGTGGATCTCGATGTCCTTTTTTCCCCCGAGAGAGATTTAGACCGATGGTGCTGCAGTGAATTTGATTAGAAAAAAGGAAGTGCCCCCTTTAGTATGTGATAACCCGGTGTGTGCCATAAGATGGGACAAAGATTTTACATTTTTAGCAGAAACCTAACTTAAATATTTCACGTATAGCCAGAAGCAAGTCATGCATTGTGAGCAAGGAATGAATAAAGTTTCCACTTACCGATGACGTGATGCTGCCTGAAGGATGCGTATAAATTGCTGGTGCGAACCGCAGAGAAAATGCAGCGAACCTCACGAGTTGTATATTCCGGAAGAATTTTTCACTCAAAGGGTTGTGTGTACAAAGAGTTTGTCAAATACTTCGTTGAATACAATCCAATAGTGGCTGCCAACATCACACAGCTTGCAGCTTTCGCTTTTCGCGTTACGAATTGATCAGGTTCATGAGTAATTCATGATTGGTTTCTGCGCATCACTTGTCGTATTTCACAAGCGGCATCACTGCACAGCATGCTTCCTTTTCGAAATGATCACTGACTCATTAGGTACAACAACCAAAAACGCACCTGGAAAAAAGAAAGAAAATATTATCTGGGTCCAAGGCTTACGTTTTGTGGCGGTAGTATAGATTGAATCACGCTACAGAATAACACGATAAAAGGTAGTCTTGTGAAGGACTAAAGCAAGAAAATATTACTACCAAATATCGGGCGTTGGCTATAGAAAAGTTTTTGATTTGCTCATACTTTATACCTGGGTTTACGTTTTAAAGCCTTAAAGGCATTTAAGCATTTAATCCATGCTATTCCGATTCCTTCTGAAATATCTTCGGGATTTGTAATTTAAGAATGGATGATCTACAAAGTTTCCACAACTGTATTCAGTTACGTCTATTTTTATTACGAAAATAGGATTCAATACCAATCAAACGTACCCTTATACAATACGCAAACTTATTTATCAATACCGTCAGAGCTTCATAAGTAGCAAAGAAAAGACTATCCTGCAGGATAAAACAAGCATACATAGAATAAAAAACGTCTGCATTGAAAAAAAGATTATTAGAGTCATAAAAGGCACGTGGTTGAAGTATAGGAACCAAAATTGCATTATTTGGCCAAGGATAAATTTTAACCCTGTAAAAACCTAAACAGGATCTTTAACCCCCATTGCCTTTTTAACCCTATGTCATACCACACAGGTAACTCCAGTAGGTAAATCGCAGGTATATGGCTGCGATTTACCTACTGGAGTCGGTACTTTAGCATGGCCAGTTGAATTTTGGCCCCGTTTGGCTGGCCACAAACTATTGCTACTTATGAGCGGGTTTAAGCTTTCGTACTTAAATAACGGTTGCACTAAATATAAAAAAGCTGTGAAGTTAATGTGATGGTTTGTCAAGAAAAACGAACCAAACGTAAAAGAATTGACAGAGTTAAAAAGGGGTTCGGGATTTAAATAGGATAACCAACTGTTCAGTTAATGCAGAAGACTGACAGAGATGTTGTTCAGCGAGGATAAATATATGGAATTCGCACTATGGGATTCGAATATTATATTCCCCATCTAAAAGGGCCACCTACAACATGCAGTATTTCTAACATTAATAACTATAATTAACCAATACAATATTTGAGGAGGAATACTCTAAAATGTATTCCCGAAATTTGTAATGTAACATGTAAGCTAAATATAAGCAAGTAATCTTACACCATACTGTATAGTGCATTATTTCGCAGTAAACAAAGCGGCCGCGAGAGGCACCACATTTGTTTATGAATTTTACACTGTAACCTAGATGCTTTATACTAAATATTCAAAACCCATTGAGTATCCACCTAAAGACTATAATGACAGGTATGTAAGTCTATTTAATATAAGGTTCACGCAAGGTCATACCTTTTACGTTTATTATGCAAAATTTATTGCATATATCCCTTGCAATGTCAATAACAATAAGTTAATTATCGAATTCCAGCGCAATGTAGCCTATAGGTTAATTATAGGTACAAGGTAGCAGTGGTATAAACTCTACAACAGGTGAGCTACTTAAAGTACGGTTAATTAAATTATAAATAAACTTAATTCTTACAGTGGCAACATTCACGCTACACACAACAAAACTGGAAATCTCGAAGAAAGAATGTTGACTAACAAACAAGTTGACTAGGGAAGACCTCTATCGCTTCGAAACGGAGTCTACGGCGAAGGTATTGTGACGTTCCCGGGTTTCCCTGCCACGCCAAGAATCCAAGCCGGACTTGTCTGATAGATCTGGGGGGAAAAAACAAACTTAATCGGCTCGCCGTCAGAGGAGGAGAGGAGCCAAGAATGTCCCAACTCTAGGTGTTGATAAAAAGAATCTGATTCCCATCATTTTTGTAAATCTTAAATCCGAACCCAAAACGACAAATTTTGCTAAGAAGTTATTTCAGCATCACATTAAAAGTACAATTCCCACCGTTATCTAACAAGACAACCGAAACGGGTTGCTATAACTTACTTGAACGGCCAATAAACCTCGTACAAACCTTACTTACGTTGTGGATTTCGTATACATTAACAATCTACGTCCTGAATATTCTCATACCATTTAACTGGCATGCAATCGTAACTGTATTCATTAAAAACTATTTCATTAACTATTTACTTAACTATTTTCTTAACTGTTTCATTATAAAGAATTTAAATTATAATGGTAAGAAGCGTTGGTTTCCTGCACTTCGAAAGGTAATGATATCAATAAATAATATGTAGTGATACAGAGTTCGCAGAGAAAGAGTTAAGTGGAAAAACAGCAACATTGTCAAAGTATTTTTCAACATTTTAACGAATATTTACGACAGTTAGACTGGCATGTTTGGCAGGATTTAGGACCCCGGCTGTCGGTGACCCGAAACGAGGCTGCTACTTCTGATATTATCACACGTAACCGTACTTTACGTTATCACGTCGGTACAAGCATATGGCGCTATGGCTTGCTCAAACATCATAAATGGCAAAGTGCAGTCAGGAAGCAGGGCAATCTAGGCGTTTCATTACACCAGAAGCTACTTGCACACGACACATACCCAAAATCGGTCAAACCGAGCACCAATATTACAAACTGCAAACAAAAGGGCAATAAACGTTCAAACTTTTAGAAATGAGTTAACGCCAGGTGTTTGCAGGCTATTATGTAAAGCCGCCTGTCGCTTAGTGCGTTTCTCGGATATGTACAGTACACATCCAGGCTATGCTAATTAGGAACACCAAATCCTGCCAGCAAAATTTCTCGTTCATTACTTTTCCCGAATTAAAAGTCCTCCCCCAACCCAAGGGTTACGACTTGGCGACTTGGGAGGTCAGTTAACCGTACCGTTTCCAATAATAATCATAAAAAAGACATGGGTACTGTGGACCGGCGACGCAGGACTACGAAGAGCCAGTTTTGGTGAATCAGGAAGGAAGAAGCGAGTTCTTTGGTTTGTTTTTTAATGACAATCCCTTACACGTCTTTCCACTTAAAAGTGTAGCAGAGGCGCTCAAAAATTTGTCTGGTAGAGAAACGCAAGTCGTAATGTCGTAAATGTGCCGTTTTGCCTCGTGCCCAACGCCCAAAGAGCGCCACACACAAAAGGGTTGAATGGGTATCAATACTGCAGTATCAGTGAAAAAGGGGACTTGTAACGTTTCTACAGACCTTTTCTCCTTGCTCAAGCCAGTGTGGTTCTCTTGTTTGATACTGATAAGATCGTATACTTTGGTTTGGTCGCCGTATACTCAAAGTGAACTTTTTCTTGTCTTTTGTGCGGTCCTATTATTTGAAAACACCTCAAGCTCGCGACACGAACATGTTTAAGCATTATACCGAAGAACCATTAAGGCGTCGATAATGTCCATGGCACGCGGTATAAACGTATAGTGTAATATATGTATACATCCCATACGTTTTGCCCAAACCCTTAGCGCGGTTTTAACCCCATAACATAAACATCGTCTCGAACCCTAACACTTTTTTAAAACCATTTTAAAGCGAATTCCCCTACCCACTTTCTAGAATGCTTTTTAAAATTAAATAGGAAATAAAAGTTTAACTAAATAAACCTTTCAATTTCCCTCCGTGTCTTAACCCCTGCCAAGTGGCTACTATTTCTGGGGCTATGTCGACTCAGATTCGAGGTCGAAAACCAAGACAATTTTTGTAGGTCCTCGAGGGGTGACAATGGCCTCATACATCACCCTGATGGAATTCGATAAGGCTTTTTCCTAACTTGTTTCGTTGGAAGCAAGATTTAAGGAAACCAGTTAAAATATTAGACAGTCGCTTCCACTTTTGGGAGGGCAAGATTTGTGATTTTCTTTACCGGTACAAGTAAGAAGTATAATTGGAGTGGGAACCAGCAGTGTACGCTATTTGAAACCTTAGCTTCTTACTGCTGGGTGCTGGACTGGTTTGCCCTCGTTGCCCTTATGCCAGGATGGTGGAGAATAGGATTTCGTCCGTTAATTAAGGCGAGAAAACATTGTTGTGCTAAATTGGAGGCGGCATAATGTTGCGTCCAACCAACATCGTCTTTTGCGGCTTGTGGTGGGATGGGAATGGTTCAAAACTTGCTGACCAGGTCTCCCAGAAAAAAAGTGACACAGCAGATACCAGTCAACCGGGACTAATCGTTTCGCTCCAAACAGGAGGGAAAGCATCAGGTTGTATAAAACCCCTGCATAAGAGATAGGCAGTCGTTTTGGTGCGACGATCTTGAACTTTTTAGGTTTCCAGCCTCCTCCCCGACAATTTTATGACAAGATGACAGTAGCTCCTAGCTTGGGATATCCCTAGAGCTTCCTTTTCAGCCTCCCTCTTCGCCCCCAAAGAAACCTATAGTACTGCAATATAACATAGAGCTTTCAGTAAGGATAGAGGAAAAAATGACACAAGAGAAGGCCAAGTTATCTAGCTACTGTAAAATCTGACCATGAGAAACTTTTTCCCATGCCTGGTGGCCTTTGACCAATGTCTTTCACACGGAACAAGGCTTTTAACTTCTGTTTCGCATGACCACCAGACAGACTATCGCGCTTTATGGTTTAATCCAGCTTCCAGACGGACAAAAAGGGGCCCCCAGACTCTGGGTTGCTTATGCCGTATATGAATTTATAGCGAAAAACACCGTGTATCGTCTGCTGAATAATGTATCTGGCTCTCCCCAAAAGTCCAGTTAACAACTACGCGTACTACACATAACAAGACACCTTAACCTCAGTGCGACAAAGCTACATGACATTAGGACTGCAATACAACGGATGTAAAGCCCTTTAGTACATGAATTTGTAGCGAAAAACACCGTCTACCGTCTACTGAATCATACATTTGGCTCTCCCCAAAAGTCCAGCCAACAAATACGTGTACTATGTATAACAAGATACCTGAACCCTTGCTTTAACCTCAGTGCGATAAACTTGACGGGATAGATATGGTTTTTACACCGAACCAGTCAGCGTATGTGACATTAGGATTGCAATACAACGATGTAAAGCCCTTTAGTATACATGAATTTGTAGCGAAAAACACCGTGTATCGTCTGCTGAATCATATATCTGGCTCTCCCAAAAAGTGCAGGTACAAATACGCGTACTATATGTAACAAGACACGTACCTTAACCTCAGTGCGAGAAACCTAACGGGATAGATAGGGTTTTTAAACCGAACCCAGTAAAAGTATACGGCATTAGGATTGCAATAGAAGGATGTAAAGCCCTTTAGCTTGAACGGTTTTGACCCCGATAAGTGTGTCTTTAAGTTTGGCTTTCAAGCTCATTCTAGTGCAAAGAGGCCAAAATTGAAGGATTCGTAAGGATTTAAACGCAGATAAAGTAACCACTCCACGGGTCTTTTATGTATAAAAGTATATATATACTCCTACGAAAAGCTTTTTGTTAGAAACCAACAATCGATGTGTGTCCGCACGGATTCATTTCAATACGGAAGCATTGTAGAACCTACATTGGCTCTTTGAGGCACTTTGGGGGCCATAAGTCCAGCACTCCATTTGCGGTAGTCTATAACTCTCACCAGACGCGCTCGCAGTCAAAAACCGGGACCCAGAGCGACAGTCAAAAAGTTGAAGAGTTGGAGTTCATTACAGTCTAAGAATGGGCTCAAAGGCCTACACTGCAGGCCCTTGTCGACAAGTTTTGTGGTTCTGGACAATAACCTTTTGTCAAAGTGACAATAGAAGAATATGGGAAATATCAACCTCTTTCTTCACTTTCTCACAAGAGCCCAAACTTGCCGTGTCGCAGCAGGTAGAGTGCAATGGCCAAAAAAGAAAACCCAGCGCTTTGCTAGTTTTACTATATACGTTCTATCTATAGGGTGCGAAATACACCTCGCCGACAAAAAGGACCTCATTGCTACTATTTCATGTACAGTACGAGACGGGCGCAAACGAGGACATACAGCCACTGCGAATTGACCACAGCGCTGGGGGATCTGTACTTGTCCCCTTCCGCCGTTAACTATTCCAACACCTTCCGAAAAAGTTCCCAGCAGTTGTAGCGTTTAGACCATGGTCTCAATTACTTTTTTTCGGGGGGATCCTTTTTTATATGGCCCTTCAAACGATATCAACCCAACTGTCTGAAACGCTGGTTTAAAAAAACGCGGCCTTCTGTAACCTAGACGCATGTACTAGCCTGACTCTAGCATGACGACGAAATACTACAGATATTCCTTGTAGTACAAGAAGGTGGGGACAATACCCTTTTCTGCCTCATCTAATCGTCTTGTGGGAGCAGTACGAGATTTGATGAAGTGAGTCCTTTGTATGCTCGTTGACCGTGACCTGAGAGAGGACGCCGTAGAGTTGAGAGCAAGAAAGAGGGGGGTGTACAAAGGGTACCGCACTTACAAACTTGCCGGTGCGTGCGGGTGGGGGTGTCTTTTTGCCTTTTGACTGTCCCTCACCAAGCCCCGAGTCACACACAAGGTAGACAAGGCAGAGGCGGACCCCAAAGGTATTCAAATAAAGCTCCATACACTGCTGTGATGAGGTCCTCGTCACGGGGGGCTGGTGGGCCTATTGTCATTGTCAACTTTTCATCCCTTTAAGAATTCCAGCCGTTCTAGCACTTGATTTCTCTCCAATCTCATCAAGAAAATCGCTCTCAAAGTCCTTCCATTAACCTCAAATCGGCCTATGCTTTAACTTGGGAGAACTTTTTTTTTCGTGACGATTCCTTGGGAAAATCTGAAAAAAGGAAACAAAAAATCTTAATGTTGGCAATAAAAATTTGGAGTTATATGAGGGGTTGAACGAGGGAGGGACGACCGGCCCATTGCGAGTTTTGCCGGGATTTTTCGATGGGCTAAAAGGTACTGGCACCGAAGATGCTGGTTCTCACGCTCTACCAACATTTTGGAATGCAACCTTTATCCCTTTAAATGTGTCCAAGTCCAAAAAGTGGTAGCTATATCTAACCAACTAGTAGATTCAAATGGTGAACAATACTTCGTCTGCAAAAGTTGAAATCAAACTGCCAATCTAATGGGGCTGACAATTTGGCCATTCGCAGTTTCTTTTAACGACCTTCGATCGAGGGGAAGCCGTTAGCGCAAGTATTGCAGAGGTTATCCCTTAAAAAAAAAAAGGGAAAAAAATCAACGACCAATCTAGAAAACTGCAAAAGTCCCAAAAGTGGTAGCGATACCTAGCCAACTGGTAGGTTCAAATGGCGAGCAATACTTCATCTGCGAAAGTCAAATCCAAACTGCCAAATCTGATGGGCTGACAATTTGGCCATTCCCGCCATTTTTTTTAACTACCTTCGGATCGAGGGGAAGCCGTTAGCGCAAGTATTGCAGAAGTTATCCCTGAAAAAAAAGAGGGAAAAAAATCGACTACCAATCTACAAAACTGCAACTTCAGGTCACTGCAGAAGCAATTACAGTCCCCGTAAATGGGAGACCGGCACTGGGAATCCGGGTTTTTAGCTAAATCGAAATGTCAGTCGCAAGGTGATTGCTTCGCAGAAACTGGCATCGAAAAGACAAAAGGAAAACTCGGAAAAGTTATAGAAAAGGGAAAAAGATGCGTTACTGGATCCCATATTTCGACCAGGTGTCAAAGATTGGCCCCTTTTTCCGACTCGATTCCGTCTGTCAAACGAGTAATTTCATACCGCAATAAAGATCAAGGGGAACAATCGATAGCCAGGGCATCGGTTTCTCTTTTTCGAACTGAGTAAATGAAACCATAAAGTACGATTGGCATGTTCCACGCGAGTTCGTCAGACACCTGACGGTAGGAGAGGTTCAAGAAAAACAAAAAGGAAGAGATAATTGCGTGGGATCTCCAAATAAAAGAAACAAAACGGGAATCCAATCGTCACAAAAATTCTTCAATTTGCCCAAGTCCTAATCGATGGTTAACCCAAGCGCAACCTGAAACCTTAGAGCCGGTTTTAGAACCCAATCACAAAGTGTCTCGAACCTACTAAACGCAATCAATCCAATGCCAGTGCTGGGCACCAGAGTTAGCGGCTTGAACGCGTACATACACCCTCTTATTATTCTAATTGCTTTATTTACTCTACGTTCTGACTTACATGTCGTTGGCAGTATATGGTAGCCCATTTCAAGACCCGAAATCGCTACCTAATTTTTGCTCGGGGAACCTTTGACTGCGCTTCTATAACTCGTAGAATGCCTCTAGCACAGATAATTTGGCTCCGTCGAAGGAGCTAAGTTTATATGCTTTTCACAAGATCCTGAATAAGAGAGAAGCTTGTTTTTGCGCGTAATTATCTTGGAAACGGCGTCTTGTCATCACTTTTCTTCCACCTGCAATTGTCTGTGACTAGCGGGGCTTTTCCACGAATGTTTCTTCCCAAGTCAAGCTTGGGGGAAAGAGGGGCACTTCGCGGAGCAAACACCACAGCACCGAAGTCAACCCCCTCTCATTAAACAGAACTGCCACTATTTATTTGTGTTTGACTCTCGAAACTCTAAGCTCCTCCAGCACTCCGCTCCTGGAAAATATTTTGCTAGCATAAAGTTCTACTTCTGTTTGGTAACACTTAAGCCTTCGGTCTTAGTTCTTATCAACCACAGTTGTTGGGTTATATCGCGAAATAGTATGCACAGGGCATACGACAAAAGAGACCGATGGTTGACTCTGGAAATGAAGATTATGAGTGGAACTTAAAAGTTAGCGGCCACTTTCAAACGAAGGTTCCAACCCATACCTCTCTATACGGTAGCTCGGTCAAGGGTATAGACAAGCGCATTATTTACTCGCTCCAAGACAGCAACAATGAAAGCGCGGTACGCTAAACAGAGGCATATTCGACGTTAATGGAAGGATCTTATTTAGTTTACCTGCCATCGATAGTACAGACCAGCCAAAAAGGACACTTATTTGTGATTGAAAAGCCGAGTCTTTTAAATCGTTGTTCATGACATTCTCGGGAATTTAACCCCTTATTGTTTGCGATGTGAAACATCAGGGATAATAAAAGGAAACTATGTAGGAATTGAAACTTGACCATTAGCTACAAAACGGCACTGACTACTGTTGAGCTCGGGTTAAAAGAAACGTGGAAAACTTGTCAATTTCGGGGGGAGGGGAGGGATAGGCAGTGTCAAGTTTGCAGGGAATCAAATTACCCAAAAGAATGTCTGTTTCTCGTCTAGTGAAGCAAGTACGAGCGAGTTAACTTCTAAGCAGCCTGCCATGCCCGCATAAAGCCTAACAACTCCACACATGGCAACAAACTAAAACTGGTTGGGGGGTTTGTTAACGGAATTCAAGATTTTTTGGGAAAAAAAATGCAGCTCCTCGCTGCTGCTGTTGTTCAAGTGCTGTCCACACCATCACTTGTAATCTAATCTTAAAGGGGCGATACAGCAGGCCTCTTGTATGTTAGCTTATGTCACCTATATGTCGGCTCTTATTTGGTAAAAACAGACAGAACACGTAGAACGCGTAAAACTCGGGTGGGTGGCGGGCACGAGAGCCAACTTCCCGAAGAGTTTCGAATAAAAGTTTACTTATAAATGGTATGTTTGCCGGCTTTTCGGGTACAGGCGAACATGGCGCAAAAGACTCGCCCTTCCGCCATATTTCCTTAGTTTTTACGTCATATTCGAAGCGTTTCAGAGGGCCAGGAAGTTTGCTTTTACAGAAGAAGGCATACTTTACATCACGGCTTTAAGTATTGCAATAAACCAGGTATACGTTGAGGGATGCGGCAAATTGACGTTTCCTGCCTAGCTGCTTATCTGCAGGCGTAAATACATTTCCTAAGCACATAAATTGCGTCCGTTAGACCAAAAGCCTTGTTTACCGAAAATCAAAAGCCTTGCTACATAAGTAGATTCCAATTTCAATTCTGCACAGATCAAAGGAGCTGAAATACGGTTTTGGACAATGATATTGGCCCCGGCATGTCAGACGAAACGAGAAACCAAAGCAAGTTCAACACAAGCGCCTTCACGAACTCCCTCCGCACACCCTATCAAGCACCCAATTTTCTCTCCTTTAGCGGGAATGGGGGAAGGGCTCTTGCATCAAAACACTGTAATTCCAATCACAACTTTGCGACTCTTTAAACTTTTAAAGCCAGTCAAGTGTATTTCTTTTGTCCTTAAAAGGAGATGCTGCTCCCTTACAACCAAAGCGTTAAAATGAGTAACTATACTCTACAATTAAGCTAGATAACGATTCTTATGATTTCATGGGCGAGAGTAGAAAAAGCCGCGAACGCTCGATCTGGCTAGATTTGTTATCACAGTTTGATGCCAACATGGACGCACACAAAACCTTGAACGACTGACGATCCTTATGCATCTCTCGTAATGAATGATAAGCCTCATAAGCTATACATTTACAATGAATAGTGAGACCAGGTGCCGTGCATGCTCTTAAAGAGTAATAGTTCAGCTCATATTTCACAAAAGACCATTACGGTATGTTGACAGCCAAGTGCCGAGTCGCTAACCTCCTTGCTCAGACGAAAACGTTTCGACTTGGAACAGCAAAACTTGTGTGGAAGGCGTATACGTTGTGCTGGGTGGCCGTTAGAGTCTCGGTGTGGCGCTGCTAAGCGGTGAAAGAAAGCGTCTTATGCGCGTGAAGCTTAGGGGCATATAGACAGCCCAGCGTGACCGCCTGCAGCGTTCACGGTAGGGGAAGTTTCGAGCAGGAGACGGCTTCTTTGGCTGGTACGTCGTGGAGTTTAGAAGCTGCCAGGAGTCCCGCCCCAGTCTTGGTCGATTGCCGATCCACCAATGGAAGCTTAGGACACAAGCTCCCGACCGCAAGGTAGGAATTGGCTTCCGCGAATAACCACCGCTCCTGCTCCAGCCGCTCCAGGTAAAGCAACAGTGACGCACAGGTATCACCACAAAACACAAAAGGAGGGACCCCTGCATTGCTTGACCGGTACAGCACAGTGCTTAAGTCGCCGTGAGCCTTGTAGGAAGGATATATACCTCCACAGAGCTTTAACCCTCGTGACTTGTCCCCCACTCGAAAGAGCCAGAGGAACTTGATCCAGCGGTTGCCCAGTATCCCTTAGCTAGACGACTACCTTCAGCTTCCTAAGTTCACCTCTCAGTTCCCCTCAAACCTCTCGAGCTCGATGGTGGCCTAGCTTCTCGCTCTCTCACACTTTCAACCATTTCAAACCATCTCGTGCTTTATAGTCCTTGAGTTGGATTGGCTTGACCCCGACAAGTACGGTGACTCCAGAAATTCAAGGTGCTTGTGAATTCATTAGCTACTACGAAATCCAGTGCAGTGGTTTCATCACAGTGCAATCTTGGCGTCATAAATCGGCATACCGGAAATTCGCTTTGTCGGTTTTGAAATCCCTGGAACATTTCTGAAATTGAGGAGTGTGTAGTGCTGGTTGCCGATGGACAGTGGAATTTGCCAACGTCGTCCGCAACAGGACTCCTCCTTCTTAATCACATCCACGCAAACCAACTCCAAATTATCAGGTAAGCCAACGTTTTCTTTTAACTCCTAGTTTCTGCTCAGTCGTTTGTATACCCCATCCGGATTTGGATCAGCTTTTCAGCGCCATTTCGAACACTTGGAAGGAACAGAATTGTAATATTTTCCTGTTTTGAATAACCTCAGGTGTGTCTCACGATGCGGGTAATTCCTTGCTGCTAACTCCTCCACATACACCCACCCTTTCGCCAACGTTGTCGGCTCACAATTTCACCTTTGAAGCCCATCACCACCAAGCATCCCCCTTGTCGTCATCGTCTAGCCCGTCTTCAGTACAGGCGCACTTTTGGCCCAATATGGAAGCATCCCAGAAAGCATTGGCGAATTTGCAAGCATCAGGCCTGTTCCCTCCTTTCTTTTTCCCAGCCAACATGACTTTGCCTAATATGTCCAGTGCAGCCATGGCGTTTCCTTACAACCCTATGGCTCTTATGTCTCCCGAGTTTCGTCAAATGATGAGTAATGCCAACCAGGCCGGCAATCGCGAACCATCGGCTTTCCGCCCAGTTCACCACGCTTCTACCACGGGCACGCCAGCCGCCTCTTGCTCGCCTTCGTGTTCCTCGACGACGTCACCTATCCAATCACCCAACACCGATATGGGAGCGGCGGCAATAAAGAAAGGCTCTTCTCTATCAGAGTCTTCTAGTGCTTTGCACCCCAATAGCAACGGGAATCATGCCGCTGTAGCAGCCATGCTCCAAGACATGCAGTGTCGCCTAGAAATGGCTCAGCTAGCCGCCAAAGTAGGCAAACCTCTCGACCTGGTATCGCACCATCACAATTCCGGGGCGGCTGCCATGGGTCAAACCACAGGGGCAAGTCAGGCCGAGCTGAACGCGGCGGCCGCTGCACAGCAAGCATTGCAGCAGCGTTTGCCCACCAACATGTCTCAGTCATACGGAATCCCTTTGCTCATGGGTCCGTGGTTGCGAGGCGCAATACCGCCGTTTTATCCCGGCCAGTACGACCCAAGGCTTTTCCGCGGACCTGGACGGGCTTCCCGGCCCAAGAAGCAATTCATCTGTAAATTCTGCAACCGCCAGTTCACCAAGTCCTACAACCTTCTGATTCACGAGCGCACTCACACCGATGAACGACCCTACTCGTGCGATATCTGCGGCAAGGCGTTTCGTCGGCAAGATCACTTACGTGACCATCGGTAAGTCCCCCGCACACTTTAAAATTCTATGAATTACGGAGCTTTAGAACTTACATTGCCCTTTTTTCCCTTCAGGTACATTCACTCGAAAGAAAAACCTTTCAAATGTAGCGATTGCGGTAAAGGCTTTTGCCAGTCGAGGACTTTGGCCGTGCACAGGATTCTGCACCTTGAAGAGTCGCCCCATAAATGTCCCGTCTGTTCCCGCAGCTTTAACCAGCGTTCCAACTTGAAAACCCATCTGCTGACTCACACCGAGCTTAAGCCGTACAAATGTACGTCGTGCCAAAAAGTTTTTCGCCGGAACTGTGACTTACGGCGTCACATCCTGACGCACTCGGTAGGTACCGACGGTACCGTGACGTTGACCTGTGTACCGGGTCTGGAAGATGACGACGAGGTAGACGATCTGGACGTGGATGGCGACGGTGATTCGAGCAGCGAAAACGGTATGATTTCCGATCCTGAAGTGTGCTCCTCTTCGATCGACGACGAGAAAGCCGAAAGTACCCTGCATAGTAACAGCCATAGCAGTAGTCACCACCACCAACCAGCCAAGAAAGCTGGCTTTTCTATCGATGATATCATGCGTCGCTAACTGGGATTTTTTGTAAAAACTATGGTGTAAGTTGATATTTTTCCTGTGCACTCGACAGCTTTAACAGAAAACTGGTATATCCGCAAACGATGCCGTACATTGCTTCTTTGTACTTCAAAACATAAAAGAAAAAAACAGTGATCTCGCAGCGTGCGTTTGGACGGAGAACAAAAAAAACTGCCACTACTGCAAAATCCAACGTTGGGAGTGTATAGTACCCCTGGGCAAAATCGTGATTGGCATCCGATAGAAAAATACTAAAATCTTGTCTTTCCTCTTTGAAATGTTTTCGTGACGGTGGTTTTGGCCTTGTCCCTTATACTGAATTCTCCTTGTGCCATAATATCTCGCTGTTGTGGGAGGAAAGAAACCAAATGGCACGGTGAAGCAATGTCGTGTAGTGCCCCTCACCTCAGCACTGCGTATCAAAATTAATTATTCAATGAATTATATGGTTGAGAGATATCCTGACGTGCGCTTTGTCCATTTTGTACAATTTTATTCCTTGTGTGCCCTTGTGTAAAAAAATTTGGAAACCGTTAGTACTAGTTAAAAGGACTAACTTTCCATGACAGAGAATTGACTACAAAATGAAATGAGATACCTAAACAACGTTCTTTGTCTCTGCATTTTCTGACTAACGAGCAGCCTAACTTCACACCCTCTACACATCCTGCCCCCATAATCAGGAGAAGCTTACCATCTAAACCAAGAAAACAAAACATCCAAACGAAAAGGTTCTAGCTAAGGAAGTTCCTGTCAAGAGATTTCTGTCAGTCAAGACAAGTTTTTTTCGGTTATTATACATTTTTTGGCTCTCACGAAACACTGGTCGGATGCATTCTGGCATCTTGTCCGACACACTACAAGGTTTTCTTCCCCTGCAACCACCCAACAAAAAAGGGTGATCTGCAACCTCATCAAGTCTGTATAAATGTTCACAAGTTCATATGCAAATGTCCTGATGAGCTTTTTCGGGGGACTTGACATGCACAAAAACTTGCCAGTATAAACGAGTCAGGGCGTTTTTCAGTTTCCCTGACATGCGTTCAACGTGCTGGATGACTACGGATGGGGGTTTATCAAGCCGCCTTGCCTCCTCCACACATCACACTTTGATCATGGATGCATGGACCTTGTTATTAACTGGCTTTCCCGGAAAAATACACTTCTCCAATTCAAACTGCGTGGGATGGACTTCTCGACACGTTTGTATTACAACTTACACTATTATATTGCATGAGTTAACACAGGTTAACATCAGGTGTATACAGTTATAGTTGTCTACCATCAGAGCGGAACCCTGATATTTCCACTTTTTTCTAACGAAGTTTTTCTGGCCATTAGTCTTGGTAATTTATTTTCATTTTTTCGACATGAAATTTAAGAGGAATGTCTATCGCCTCTGAGCCAACCAGCTGGCACCCTTGAACGATTCTTAATGCTTTCGATCGAACGTTTTAGGTTATGGAGCCACCCTCCCCCCACACCAGAAAAAAGTATCGTGTACCCTCGTACCCACATCGAGAAAAGCTTTGGCCTGCAAAATCGAATGCGATCCTCAATTGCTCCGGTTCATGTTTCAGGTCCGTTTAGCCTTTTCCCCCCCTCGAGGATGTCAGTAAAGCAAGCCGTAAAAGTGAACCTAGCACTCCCAATTTTCGTTCCTTGTTATCCGTAAGACTTTTTTTTAAACTTGTGTGTGCCTTCGATTATCTCCTACCTATATCACCCTTCCCAATCAAGCCCTTAAATCATGGCTTCAACTTTTTATCAGAAGACGGCCAAGAAGGTAAGAAGGATGGCAAGCAAGCACAAATGAGCCGTCCAAGTCCACATTTTCCAAACCTCTTTCCCGCCCCAAGTAGCTTCCAATCATTTTGACGAGGCAATTAAAGTTTTTCCTCTCTTCATGGAATCCAATCAGTCCCTCAACTCAAAAAAATGTCGGTCTAAAAAAGCTTTTCCTTCCTCCCTTCCAAAACTACGTTCTTTTTTACACGGTGTATTCTCAGAAAAAGCCTTGTATACACAAAAAAAGGCTTAAGACTTCTTAGGTTCGAGGGATTACACCATGCTTCATCTTACCTATCCTAATACAATTTTTCATTTTTTTCGAGATACGCTGTAATTTTCTAGGTGCTTTCCGAATTCAAAGAAAGGTGGGTTCGGGAGCTTAGCCCTTGTATCAATAGGTTTGCTAAGAAGCCTTGTAAGAACCTAAAGAAAGGGTACCAAAATCTCTCGAAGAAAGCTTTCTTTCAAAGGAGGCGTGGCTGATGAGTCCCAAGCAGTAGAAGCAACAGAAGGGGGAAGAAAAAAGGCTATGGATGCTCTTAAAATGCACCACACACACAATAACCAGTAAATGCTTCTTTCTTATTTCTTTGAAATAGTGGTAGTAAGAGTGCGCGGGGGTTAAAAAGGAGCAGGGCCCATAAAAAAAGTTGAGTCCAGTGGTGCATTTTTACGAGGAGGTCTACCAAAAAGTAGACCGAAGGGGCGACCACATGGATCAATCTCTAACTGCAGCCGTTGAAAGATACCAACGCTCGCTGTATCCCCTCCAAAACCAGAAAAAATAGGGATTTAGAACACTCTCAAATGCAACTGCCCTCTGTTTTTCATCTTCCTGGAAATGGTTTCACGGTGGACAAGGTGGATGGCCACAAAAGGGGGTTGCACCGTGTATACGTTTCGTTCGGGACCAAACGGTCTGAAGAACCTGGTCAACTTAAGAAGTAGGGGACCAATAACCCAAACAATTGCCATAAAGTGGTCCTAAAATCAATGCGTTTTCCCGCACAAGTTTGACACGGAAGACAGAGTAAACCACATTGGTCACGCTGTGGTAACCTACAGCCCTAAAGCATGGCCTGTGGTCGCAAATATCGCAACCTAGAGAAACTTTTTAGTTCCCCATAAATCGCGGTCCTACAACAACAATATTCTGACCCAAGGTCTACAATAGGTTATCAAAGTCGGCTACCAAATGAACCAAAACATTATCAAAAAGTTGTACTTCATAAAAGTATAAAATTATCTTGGGAGTTTCAGAGGCATTATCCATTTCACAGAAATTATCCTTACTGATAGACTGCGAAAAAATGGATACAGTAGGGTATTACACAAATGACCTATACTAATCCAAAGCTGAATGACGTCACACGAAACGTTCGTTTACAGAGCCTGCATTGCCATGCCAATCATGGTACACTTTATAAGACAAAGTATTTACGACTATCAGCTGACAACATTCAGAAAGAATTTGCACAGAAAGATAAAGAACGTTTTATATTACGAATATTTATCTCCAGTCAATTTAAGGGAGCACGTAGGAGGTTTTAGACGCTTCCATGGATGAGCTTTTCCTGATTCTTCATAATTTGCCAGTCTGTTGCTACTTCATACTAAAAGAGAAGGAACGGACCCAAAGGTTTAGCGGCAATTAGCATAACAATGGTGCCGTCGTCAACTCCTACGCAACTGGGAACATCCGAAAACTTAGTTACCAACAAAACGATCTCAATCAACTTGGTTCGAGTAGACGCACATAACAAGACGGTTAAATGCCGGAGTGCGGATAGATTAAGCATACATAATGGAACTCTGTCCTGTAAGTCATGGCAATTGTAATCAACCGAAGGTTTTTATGACATTGATACCTTAGCGGCAGTGTGTTAACATGGTCGCATTATGAGTTCCTATAATATAATTTAAATAAATTTGCAGGATATAAACATTCTTTGAAAAACATGCACGATTGCTCCTCCTGCACTAAAGCCCAAGCAGAAAACAACTTGGTAAGACACCATTCAAAAGCCACAAGCTTTTCCCATCACTCTTCATGAGAAACATGTAAAGTCTTTTCGTCTGTGAGCTCATTGTCATGCAAAATCCGAAGGCGGCTTATAAACCATTCCGGTCCTTTAACGCGAGCCCAGGGCTTGTGTTGTTGCTTATTGCTTATGCGGGCTTACACACAGATATATATACCATATAGACAACGAAGTGCCATAGTCCATGCGTGGGAGGCCATTATAAGCATTCCTCCGACAATGGCTCATGCATACAGCTTTTGCTTTCTTCCCGCGACTTGTCCGGTTCCCGCGGGCAGAACCAGTCCCTCGAATTTTTACTACTTACATATATACCTATCCATACCGTATAGCACACCTGAGATGCCTTGGCTACTAAAACATCGTCGGCTTTTCATACTTGTGATGGTCCATTAGCTCCTTAAAACCCCGGAGTTTTAGCTCGTGAATGTGTTCCATAGCAAGTTTCCAATGCTCAAACACCACAAACCAAAGTGTTTGGGTTCTAAACACTGTTTTGCGACGAACCACCTGAGTGAAAAGTGTGGCTGGCTGCTAGCTACAATCGAAATCAGGATCTTTTACCCGGGCTGCCGGGTCCTCCCTCACTTTCCATGCCTAAAACTAGGAAACCAAGTGTCTGTTGTGATATCCCTTAAAAGAAATAGCTGAGTCTGACTCCACAACGTTTAAGAGTTGAACTTGACTACCCCCAACTTTTTCTTTTTTAAAAAAAGACCTAGTTGGGAGGTCCCCGGGTCTTAGTGCTGGGTGACATCAAGGTGTCACTCATCAAGTGCCGCCGCAGGTATTTACAGCCTTTGGCTGGTACACTTTGAGTATTAAAGCCAGTGCAGTTAACTAGTATATTACGTTTTCCTAAACTATTCGAGACTATGAGCTCAAAAGTCACCTGGGCAGCACAGGAAGGTGCGCTTTATGGTTTGGAGTGGGAGAGGAGGACCTCCAACACTGATGCTGCTGTAGGCAATTGGAAAGTCCAAGTTAAATAGTCCTAAAAAAAGGATCCGTTCAGGAAAATGGTAAAAGCCACTTTTTATGATACGGCAATTGTGACTGCTACGGAAACACAACATAATACTCCCGCCCCCATGGTCAGACCTTTAAAGTAATATATCGAGCGTTTAAAAGCGTTTCAGGGGAAACAATTGAAAAACTAGGAAAGTGACATAAAAGACACATCGTTGAGCTTCAAAGTCTCAAAACGGGCAACTTCTCGAGGCACTATAAGCCACACAAAAGTTCCACTTGCCTAAAAAGGCCATGCAAGAAGAACTAGAATTTACGAAGCCATGGAGCAGCATATTGATGCTATTATAACTGAGCTAAATCGCTTCTGGTACGGTGATAGAGCGTACCTAAAGAGGCGGATAAGTGACACTGTACTTTCCGTGGAGCGTCTACCTTCTATTTATTAAGAAATTACTGTACCACTGTAGACTGTACGGAACCTTAAAGGCCCCCCTCGCTCGGAAATTGGAGGACTCGGCACTGGAGCTTCCACCAACGCTGCGGCAACTAACTGCAGCAATCACTACAATTGGAGAGAACACTTCAGCTTATGTAGAGCTGCCGAAATAGAGGTTTTGTCAGTAGTCGGGTACCCTACATCATTTGCTCGGGTATTATGGAAACAACGCCCTACAAAAACGTGAGAAAGATCTTAGTTGGAAGGTTAAATTAGCTGTCATTACCATTGTATACAGGGAACGTCAGAAACAAATAAGCTCCAGCTTTTCTTTTCTTTGGAAATCGCGTCACTAAACTTTGCGTAGCGATCGAAATGCCGACATCACATTTCCCACTCATCTTCTGTTCCGGTATAGAACAGTTCGGGAGCGAATTTTTGAGAACGATTTTTCTCGCCGGCTTTCGATCCTACCGACTGCACCATTGTAATAATGTCGAGCTTGGATGAAGACTGCCTGTACTGAAGACAAAAGAAAAAGGAAATATATAGGACACGGTCACAAAAATCACAAGGAAAATGTCTCAATGGGCAGTTCCTAGTTCATAAGAATTAGTCAAGTAAGCTGTAGTCTCAAAGGTAATAAAGGTCAAAGAAATATTTGTACATTCACTTTCGTAGAAGCACTCCTTCTCTTTCATCATATTACACAAATATCACGACTTTAAGCTGCAGGTCGAAGCTGGGTTAGCAAGGTCTTAACTCACTGTATGAGACAGTTAATTCACGTAATTGTCAATTACAAGTAAATTTGTCAAATCTAGTGGATCTGCAATTCAATGGTTGGATGTGTACAGATGACTTCCATTGTATCTCTGCATTGTGCGTATGCTATAGCACGAAGATAAAAAAGCCAATCCAGGAACACATTACCCTCATATAGGTTATAGGTTATAACCTCCCCAAAACGATGGGAATGGTTTGAACTAAACGCTCTGGCCATAGGTTAATTTCGAACTACATGAAACCCGTCCTCCCTCCTCCTTCGCCTACAAATATCTTGCGTTAGTTATACATCAGCTTGATTGGATATGATATGTAGGCTTCGATCATAACCGATCGTGGGATGGCTGGCCTAACCTGCACCGCCATTCAGACGCCGCCAAAATCGGGGGAAAGAAAACAAAAAAGAAAAGGATAAAAAAGGGTATATCAAGTTGCCGTCCTCTTTCAAACGCCGCTTAACCCACATGCACGCCATAGAAATAAATTCTTAGATTATTGGTTTCGTTCTAATAAGCGGTCAAAAAAAAGGGCTGAGAATTTTTCGCACGCATCAGCATCATAGCCAGCCCATCTCTGACACCTAATTACCCATGAAACCCCAGACCTCAAACTCTTGGCAATCGTCGAGTTCTCATCGATGTCTCGATTCCCACGACCTTTGGGAAAAGATTTGTTTCGATGCAAGCGTCGCACTCCTCACGATGCTTCCCAACCGAATATCAATTTCAACAATGAATCATGTGTTTTCTGCATAGTTTTTCCATATGCAGCACACGAAAATACTAACGATCCTTTGCTGAAATACGCCAGACTATTCATCACGTGCCACACGGTCAACCTTTTAAGTGACGACGGGCGTTTCAATATGTTTGTTCCGGTGAAGATTGCCTACAATATTATCCCTATAGACTCGCGCGCCAGCAAGTTATGCTAACACTCCCAATACATTAATACATTCCCAAAGTAAACGGTTTTTCATGACTTAACGCAAAACAGTGAATTCCATTGAAATAAGTTAAGATTTGGAAAAAATACAATATTCAATAATTGTGAAATAAAATGGTAACATTAAGGGTTTTTTGACGAATTGAAAAGATTTGATTTTTTTTTACGGTTTCTTTCACCGTACTGTGCACACAAAACAAGGTCGGTTTACCTGCCTAAAGAAAAAGCCACATAATAGGGCGAAAAAAAAGAATGCGAATTTCCGGTTCAAAATAAAGTGTTTGCACTACTCCTTAGCTGTTTATATAGATTCAGGTCACATCATAAACTGAAGGTCTTACTCGGCTGACGCTAACACAATAAGTACTATGTTGCTCCAAGTTCCGGTTTGTTTAAATAAACGTTAATGGCAAGAGCAAGACCGCAAACAGCTCAATTATCCACACGAATAATAACCCGTGCTTTTTTTAAATAAAAAAGAGCTCATTTAACATTCATAAATGCCTGTAGTAAAACTCAGCAAAACAATAATAATTTAGAAGGGTTTAGTTGGCCCTCTTTCACCTATTCTTCTTTAAACAGTTGCATCTACATAGTTGGTTGCAAATCGACACCAAAATGCGTGTCTCTGTGCCGCCCCAACAATGAGGCAAATGACAGGGTCTGGAGGTGCCAACCTTACAACACCAAAACCTGACATTTGTCTTGGCTATTTTTCCTAATCTTTTCTCTTCACTCTATTTTTTATGTTGTTTTTTCCTTTTCATTTTGTGTTTTAATATTAAGTACTGTCTTGTCGAGAGATGCGAAAGATTTCAAGTGGAAAACGTTTGTGGCCCAAACCAAAGGCTACATTTAAAATTTCCCAAAGCATCAATCCAGTGCTAGAAAAACCCTCGTGTTGCACTACACTACAACACAAACCAGCCCTTATGTTTAATCCAACCGCAATTATCTCATCCATAACCTGACATTTAACATGGACTCGCTTCGGTCTAACCCAAAAAAAAGAAACACAAAATAGTAGGGTTGGCAGACTCGACCGTTTCTTGTTTCTTTTATATTACTTAAGAACATGTTAGGGGAACTTAACAAACTATGTTTAAAATCCGCCGCAGCGCAGTCAAGAAAAAATGGCGAGAACTCGTAATTGCTGGTCATTTGAAAAAAAATGGAAAAGATAAAAAAAGAAAAGGAAAACTGAACATTATAGCAGCTAGATACCGAACATTGGCCAGGGTCGGCCCCTTTTACGATGAATAATGCAATACAACCCTTTTTATTGTTTATTATACTTTCGAGACGGACGCGCATGCGCAAGGAATTAAAACAATATACTCTCAAACTGTACAGGTATACCTAAGCCCTAACACACACACATACATACAAATAACCCCCACAGAAATGTTGTTTCAGCGTGAAACGATGCAACAAATGAAAATTATAGACCTTGGCCATCAGCACTTAGTAAACTGGGATAAGAATGCTTTACGGCGTGAACATGATGACTTTGGGGATCCTCAACAGAACACGTAATAATACTTATAATCCGAGTCATTAAAAAAGCTCAAGCCATTTTTGCATAAAATAACAGCGTGGGAAAAGAAAGCACTTCTTTGGCATAAAGCACTGGAATCAAAAATCTCTCTCTCGGGCACTAAATCGTCCAAAATATTAAAGAGTAGCCATTCAAATCCAGCCTTTCCCATGTAATTTGGGGGGACTCGGACTGTATAGTATATGGCAATGAAGGGGGGGAGATGCGTCCGAAAAGGATCTTGGACGGTAATATACCTGTGGAGAAGCAAAAATCGCTGGGAATGTTTCTTCTAGCAATGCCAACACAGGTGTTGGTGTAGATAGTTTTGGTTGGAGCAAAGACAAGGGATTTATGGGATTTGGGTGGCAAGTTAGGTAGCCACTAACCCGTTCAGCATTTGGAATTTGGGATGAATAATGACAACGTTAGACCTTGTGGGGGGAAATGTTCTGGGGGCCCAAGCATCCCAAGAAAGAGAGAGACAAAAGAGCGTCAGGAATGATAGAAATGCGGTTGGAAAAACTTAAAAGGTTTCTTTTTCTTGAGGTATAAGAGGTACAGATAGAAATATGTACCAAATTGTTGGCCTTTTTTGTCTTTCCCATGAAACCATACCAGGAATGCCAAAAGGGAAAAGAATTCTTGGACAGTAGTAATTTCCTAGATCTCACTCCAAATGACTTGCTATGAATAAAGTAATTTCCGCCTCGCGAACAGCGTCTAACGCAACTCGATCAATTAAGCGCGGAATCAGGATCTTTTCAGAGCCTTCTTCTACCTGTCCTAATACGCTGCAGGAATTACCAACTGTCAGTTGTAACCAGAATTACAAACGAGTGTGCGTAGCCTCAAGATGTTTAGCACGCGTTTCTTTTAATGAGTTCACATTCAGTAGCCAATTTATATACCAAGACAAAAGGATCTGTTCACATTTCTCAGTTTCTAATTCCATGATTGCCCAGAAACGCTCTTTTACGGCCCAAAGCCATCTAGTTTTAATCCTGGGTTGATTCCGAAGAGGTTCCATAAATATGTATGAAAGGCTCCCACAAGTTATAGCGCGCATGCATCTGAATATAGGATGCATATACCCGCAAAGAACCATTTTGAGTTTTCGAGGGTTCTTTTGCTTGCTTATTTGAACTGTCAACAAGAAAATCTGCAAGCCAAAAGAAGTGAAAAGCTGGGTGCTGATCTGTCCGGAAACTACGCCTAGTGGAAGTTCATCAGTCCCGAATGCGGGGTTAGTTGCGGGTTAGAGGTCGCTGGTCTCGTGGAGATTGGACTCGGCAGGGGGTAACTAGTTAAAAACTGCCCTCTCTCCCGTACATCACCATATATACCTTGGCTTCGCCCTGCCTTGGGATAAAACGATACCTAAAATTCTTTCAGCCCAATGTCCCACGAAATGTCTTCTTAAAAAGAAAAGAAAAAATAGAAGCTTAAACCTCAGGATTGACTCAACCCAACCTTATCGCTCTCGCTTTGAGAAATCGAAAAGAAAAAGCGAAAAATTTTCAAAGGTCCGATTTGAACGCTAAGCTATTTAATTTCAAACCAATAACAGCTCCTCATAAAAAGAAATCCTTGCTCTTAAGACACAGATTTTCAGCCGGCCGAAAATATAATACATTCAAGTACAGTACGTTAAAAATCCGGCCCCAACAAACCGTACTTTCCTAATGGCCCGCAATTGCGCGTCTGGAAACAGTGCCGCGAATAGCCGTAATGCTATTTCGTAGTACTGTTCCCAGATGCACAGTTGCGGGCCATTAGGACGGTACGGTTTGTTGTGGTCGTATGTTTTAAACGTACTGTGTACAACCAGTGCATTACAAACGGTTGTTTTGGTAATTTTGTAACTGAATACTCCGGAACCTTCAATGCCAATTAATACGGTAGAACTGTAATGATAAAATGTGTTAGGTACAGATTTTTAATAGCTACCGAATTTTGAGGTGATTTACTAAATACACTTTGAAATATAATTGCACATGGTCGTAACGTTATGCCAATAAAATACGGCAAAAATTACATCCACTTTGCAGTGTGCCCGCTGTGCAAAAATGGATAGGAATCGTGTGAATTATCGTGCAAAAGTCATCGCAAATCAGCTGTAGCTATGTAGTGATTCATAAAACCTGCGAGTGAAAACAGACAGGGTATTACACTTAGAAACAACTGCACAATGACGTGAGTACATGATCGTAAATATTCTGTTCGACTTTCGTGTCGTAAATATGACAACCATTACAGCGTAAGATACCCATCACAGGATAAAGGTTTACAGTGAACCTTTACACTGTGACCTATGCTTTACGAAGAAAAACTGAGCTCGATATAGTTTGTTATTGTATTCCATTTGTTGCCACTTCGAAAAGAATACTTGGCTCCGTCAATGAATTGAAATAGTGCACTCCCAAAATTCTTCCTAGAAAATTAGTATTATTTAACACTAAAGTAATACTTTAAATGAATTCTTATTTAATTAATTAATTACACTTTAATTCCTAAATTGTGTTAATATCAAATATACCTCAAACAGATGCTATTCAATTAAGAACATGAATGTTTACACGAAAACACTTAAAATAGATATTGAAAGTTTTTCTAACCATAATTTCCTAACACAAATTCCATGACTTCTCAAAATACTTAAGCTAATCGAAGAAAAGCCTACATTTTTTCCCTCTTTCATTTATTGCTAGATTATGCAAAAGAGCTTAAGGACGACTGGGGTTAGATCAGCGTGAGAGCGTGAGAACTAGAACCACCGACTTCATAACTCGCTCATCTCCATAAACTTTTAACAACAAGGCACACCAGAACCTGCCGCGACTCTATCTTTCTCTTCATTGTTGAATCCCAAGCAAGACAAACGGATGATGCATAGACTACAACCCTGCCAGCCATAATTCATCAACTCTTCGTTCGCTTTGGCTTAATTTCCCACCCACTCGTTTAAGTACCGGCAATTATTGCTGTCCATTTCCCCATTTTTAAAAATGTATTTTGCCTAGGCTTTCGGGGTGCTATTTACTATCACAAAAACACATGAAGTTATCAAAACTGAAGGATCAGCATTATACAGCAGCAGGGGACTTTGCGTCGACTTTATCGCTAGGATCAGCAAGCAGTAGCTTTTGCGCTCGTTGACAAGTCCATGCAGCGGGACAATCAACATTTCCAAAACCCCCTCGGTCGAAATCACTTGCCCAGATCAAACCCCAAAACAGAACTCCCGGGGAGAAATACTATAAGCTTCCGAAGTGAAGTATAAGGAAGAAGCCACTGCATTCTTTGAAAACCGAGTACCGTAAGTCATTCTTTCTAACAGTGATTAGCATCTTAAGCCCCGACGATAGGTCAAACCACCTGCCAAGTCAAGGGTTTTTCACCGGATAAAAATCGCCACCAAACACCTTGTTATCTGAACCGGAAAAGCTTACGCTAAACCCTTTCACACCTGACGCCTTTTTTCCTGTAAGAAGTGTATACCCCAACAAACAACTCCTTGCTGGTTGCCCTCTTCATAAACAAAGCAAAATCCGTAAAAAATTTCTTCTAACAATAAAAAGACCTTGTCTAACGTGTCAGTCGGCTTGGGGCTGTGTGTGCTGTATATACAAATGTTCGCTAGGAGATATACTAACGTGTGGCACTCCAGCAATGCGCCCTGTGGGGAAACTAAAGTTATCCCCCACCCCCACCTAAAAACCCCAAACAAAAATTTCTCTAACCAGAAATGCCAATCAACAGTTCAGAAACACAGCAAGAAATTTACATGTACCTCCTCCTCCTCCTTTTTGGTTGTACGTGGAGTAGGACTTTCCAAATTTTTTTCTTTGACTGAAAATGCCCTAACCTCTCCACAGGTCTTCGTCCATCAGGAGGAGAAGCTTGACAGACAGCCTCCGTTCCTAACTTCAACTTGTCACACCGAAAGGATCCTGTTAAATCCTGGTTCTCGTGTATAAGACCAGGAGATCAACAGGGAGTCCTGGCTTGGGCCACATTTATGGTAATCAAGGAATATATACCAGCCGAAAGTCATGACAGAACCCTTTTTTTCTTCTTCAAGTTGAAGAAAAGCGCAGCGCTTTTAAGCAGCAGTAGGCATTTGTGAGGAAGAATCCTCCCTGACAATGGACGCATTTCGGGGGTACAAGTGCGCGCTCTTCAGATCGCAGAAATCAACCCAAGAGGAAGAAGGAACCCCTGACGGTATATTAATGGGTCGCTAAAGGTAAAAAGGGGCCCTTTTCGTCTCCTTCCCAGGTTTGGTTGCGGGGCGCTCAGACTGCCGCAAGTGGCCGTGCCGAGTTGTGTCTCGGGCATTGTCATAAGCGTTGTCACGGAGGGGGCCCTGTCCGCGCCATCCTCTCCAGCCCTGCCGGACGCCACGCGGCAGGCGGCATGGACACAATATACTTCTTGAATTATGCATCAGCAGCCACCACAGGTTGGGGAGTTGAAGCTCAAAGTTCCAGACTTCGCCCATAATAAAACTGAACTCGAAGACTCTTTGACTTGTGATGGCTGGCGTTTTTAGACAAGGAGAAACACAGGTGTCGAGCCTTTTCTTGCTGACTCGTTAACATGTGTCTGTCGCTCGACATGAATCCATACTAGCAATACCATCAAGAATGTCGAAAGATGAAACACGGAAATTAAAGCGAGACAAGTCCATATTCAAAATTACAAAATTCTTATTCACATATGACGTCTTAAGAATAAACGAACCCAGTTATCTTGGTTCCGACCTTTTTTCGCTTCCACAAGTTTTCGCGCTATTTGGTACCGCTCTCGGATAACTTTAGCTTATTGATGGGAACGAGTCACAGATGGCACTAGTGTTTTGTTATTGTTTTGCGAAAGCCTTGCGTAAGAAAGTAAGAAAAGAAATAGATACCTAATTGCCGGCAAAATTTCTACGCTTGTTTTGCTTCGGAAAGGTACAATCTGTCACCACAGTAGCAGCACACTGTCCCAAATCAAGTCGTCAAACTTTCGGAACAAGATTTCTCGAAAACGGCTGGTCAGATTTGAAAGCAACCTAAAATAAAAGTTTTCTTTGGGTAGTAACTAGTGCAGAACCAACGGACATATTATTAGGTAACGTATTTCGCATAGTTGCAAACTTTATTTGCATATTTCTAATTTATTACTCATTAGAAAAACACGTGCCCTGGTTGTGCACTACCTGTGAGCAACCTGAAGCTTACTGTCAAAGAATTTTTTCATGAAATGCACTGGTTTTCTCAAAACCCTTTTTAGAAATTCCCCACACTATAACCGCCTATCTAAGGTCTACGGGAGCGGTCGGGAGCCTTAATAGAGTTTGTATGTAAGCGTTTATTAAATCCTTGTATAAAGGTCAGCCAGCTCTGAGCGCTAGATGTTAGAAATGTGCTGTACAAATCCAAAAAGCGAAATATCGCTTCGTCTCACCGAGAAGGTATGTAAAAAGGCATCTGAAAAAGCATCTGGAGGCATTTTGGAAACTTGGTTTCCAAAAACAGCGCGATCATCGGGTTAACTTGAAGAGTTGGTTTTAGGCAAAGACACGCCATGGAAGACCTCTGGGCAAAGGTGAGATTGCAGCAACAAAGTGTCACCAGGCTATTCTTGTCTCCCCTGTCGCTGTCTCCGCTGCTGTCCACTGACATCAGCCCATAGACCTTTCATGTTTCCTGACGGTACAGGGTCATAGGTACTACATCGAAAGACGTGGAGAAGCACCGGCGCTCTTGTGCTATTATATAGCCGGAGACGTGCGGCCATCGTCCCAAACTGGTTTGGTCTTGGCGTTTTCAAGAAACCAGGCATCTCTGTAGTACAACGAAGGTGTCCGTGTTATACTGGATGCCGGCACCTGATAACACCTTTGAGGACCTTTCTACTTTTACCTTCGAGATCTCCCACCAGCAACAACCAATATCGCTCTGGACAATCGTCTGCGGACGCGTGCCTGTCCCTGTCCTTCCCTGTCTTTCTTTTCTCTTCTTCTTTTCTTCTTCTGCGTCTCTCCTCTCTTTGCCCCTTTGTATACTCTTTAGCCCGGGCCCATCATCGCCGATCGCCATCTCCGCGCCAAAGTTTCCAACGTGTGTGGTCTCTGCAAGAGACGCACCTCTTTCCTAAGAATTTAATGCCCGTGTAACTTCGATCATCAATGCAATAGCCAAAGCCTCCCACACAAAACGCGTGCCCTCATGTGAGCTAATAACCATAGCTCTTGCGAGTCTTTCTCTCTCCGCGAGGCGCCACGCCTTCAAATTCCTCCTTCTCGTTGACTTAAAGGGACGCTATGAATAAATTCTTGAGAAACGTATTAGGACAGCTTCCTGTAAGGTGAATCTCAAGAGCCTAAGAAGCTCTAAAACTCCAAAAAAGAGGAGCGGTGTAAAAAGTGGGCGTGCTTACAACACCAGCCACAAAACTTGTATGACAGTTCCAAAAGAAACCGCCTAAATGTATGAGCAATAATATAGATTGCGGGCTTGAAGGGATTATAGATGCCAAAATTAAAACCGAATGTCTTCACCGACTTTTTAACCGGCAGCTCTTTAGCTCGTAAATCCTGCGCCAGCTCATCACGCATGCAACAGGACAACAGCTTTTCCCTCTGCAAACCCTTACAAAACCAGGCAATTGAACTTACCAAAAAAGACAGAAACATTACATTAAAGAGCTTGGAACTATTTTTCTATACGCATTTTCTGCCTCGATACATTACTCGACTTTTTATTAAATTCAGGCTAAATTATCGCTAGAGGATATATGTCATTGGCAGTCCCACGTCTCTCGATAATCGAACCTTGAAATGGTAAAAGAAAAATGGTATGCGAAGAGAGAGAGACCTCATCAGGAAAAGGGTTTGTGGAGCTAATAAATTTATTACAGGTTTCTTGCCATTGCCCAGTCGCTTACGGGTATAGAGGCTGTCCTTAAACGGTTTGGATCGTTTGAACTTAGGATTGTTACCTCAGCGTGGGAAAACCCTTTAGACTTGGTAATTAATGAGCCCACACATATCACAACTTCCTGATCATTGATCAATCAATTTATATCTAATTCCGTGTCGTCGCAGGAACAGCAGCCAAAGCGCAATCCCAACCCCTTTCAAGTCAACCCTAATACAGACCAGAAAAGAAAAAAATCCATGGAAATCGGCGCAATGGCTTGAATTATTCATCACTGGCGCCCGGTGATCTTTTCCTAGTCAACCTCAAGTGTGCCGCTGTGCTGATGGCAGTCAACTCCAAAAGCCCAAACTTCTCAGTCCCTTAAGTAAATCGCTTAAGTCTTGGTTTCATTGTGAAAACGCAAATAACTTTGGGAGCTACAAAAGTCGTGAAGATGTGCTGCTGAGAAGCCTGCTGATGGGAAAAATTCTTGGGCTCTGTTGGTAGCCTTCTTGACAACCCTGAAATTTGTCAAAGTGCCTTCGCAAGACACCATAAATAAGGAAATAAAACAACTAAAAATGTAGCTAAACCGGAAAAAAGTATAAATTCAAATACCTTTCTGAAGTTAACGTGAGGCTATTGTGGTGAAACATCGGAATTACGTCACATCATCAACCAACAACAAATGCAGGAAGAATTTATGAATTACTACACGCGCCGCTGGGTATCTGGTCACGAAAAATATTCCGATCGTTATCACCAGCTAAAGGGTCCATGCCGTCAGCAAGCGCCACCCCATCCACGTGTCCGCTTTATCAGGTGACAACGCGCTCCAAAATGGCAACGATCAGATCACTCACTTTTTTATGGCTTCGTTTCTTCCTTGTTCCTAGTGTAGATATTTAAGGGTTGTGAAAACATATGGATAAGACATAAGTTGTATACGCTAATCAATAATGAGAGACGCTATACGCAAAGCCAATTCACATTCATTCAAAAATGCCGACGACCACAATAAAGAAAAGAATTTCACCTTATGACTTTACCTTGAGTTGGAGAGATAACGGATCTCTCAATGGATAGTTACCGAGGATTCCGGCTTCCAGGACCGACCTTTGAGCAAGAGCAGAACAATAGAACGATGAACGAAAGATGCTATGTGCGCAGGGAATTTCCTTGTCTCCATTTAGTCTACATCCGGGACAACATTGGACCCAAATTATACGAATACGCTTGTATAAATGCCTGGAATGCAATAGCAAACTAATAGTAAAGACTGCCATTCACTTTAAATACACAATTACATTAAAAACATGTCACTTTGACTAGTTGTGACAATGACAACTATTTCCTGCCGGAGGGAAAAAGTGGTTCTTGGTTCCAAAACTGGTAAGCACGCCCTTCTTAGGAGCACCAAGGCGCAATTGGCGCCAAAACTGTGAACCGTTAAACTTGTACGTAATTGTACAAACTTATAATTGTCTATAATTGTCTTATGACTCAGTTAAACTTATCACTGTACTAATTTAATATATCATTTGTACATTGTACTAATGTAAAGCCTACGTCTTACGAAATATTAAATAAAGCTTAGTCAGGGAGCACTGAAATCTTGGGAAAATCATGGATTGGGTTTTGTAGTAATCAAATTTCTATTGCGTTACGAAAATAGAAGGGGACATGTTAAGCATAAAAAAGGCACAGAATTTGATTATGTACGGTGTCTATCCACACGCCAGCAAGCGTAACCAATCGGCCCAACCCATTTGCCTGATTAGCCCCGAAGTAATAAGAAGTCGACCTCGACGTAAGACATGCAAATTCCTTCTGAATTCAAATATCAGTGTGGTGGGATGATGCTATCGACAATGACCAACGCCTTTCTATTTTTGAAAAATCGTCCATTGTGTATTTCAAATGCACAAGTTTATTGAGGATCAAGTGTGCTGTACAATAAGGTAGTTCCTCAGGGGTATAACAATGCAAAAAGGAACTTGTTGATTTACACGGGTTTCGCTATCAAAACCAATTACCCAGCCGGATCAGAGGTACTCATCGATGATGTTTTATCAAAAGTGCCACATTCGCGTCTTCTTTAAGAAGTTATTGCCAATCATGATGGAAAAGATTTAAAATTTATGAAAACCACGGACGCCTCTAGTCTCTTGACTTCCCCTTGTTCAGCACCCCCTGCGATGCCATCTTTTAGCCTACCACTGGGTCCGTCGCCTTGCTGACTGCCCTCTAATCTAATAAAGCTCTAAGATTAATAATCCTCCACCTTTGGCTAAGTTATACGTTTATAAAGCTTACGCTGTGTTCCCTCCCATGCTTCTGTTTCGAATCATATTATTACGACCATAACTGCGGGACTTCCTCGCTTCTCGCTGCTCTATAGCCCCATAAAATTTTGAAATTAAAAAACTTACCCTCGGAAATCAGCGTTTCGTGGGCTTTGGCGGAAAACCAGGGTAGGCGTCCTACTGCGACAGCGTTTTCCCTGGATTTGTAAGTAGCAGCTGTTGATCGGAAAGAAGCGACGGTTTCACGGAGGTTTCCGATAAGCTTACGAAACATTTTTCACACTGACTAAGTTAATGAGGTGCAAATCAGTCACCCTGTCCCATCAAACTTGACCTCCTTCCCTCTCATCTTGATTTGTTTCGAGCGTAAACAGCGAAATTTAGACTACTGTGGTTTCCTGCTTGCTTGGAAATTCCATGCATTCAAGGATGAAAGCTTCATGATGAATCAAGATTTAAAATTCTGTGAATTCAGGGGAAAGCTCACGATCCGTGTCCGATCCGGGGAAGTGGAAAACAACTATGTTTCCCCAAACGAGGCCAACTAAGGTGAAAGCATATTCAAGAGCACCGTTATATTCTCACCGCCATATAAAACGGAAAGTCAGGTCAGCAGTAAGCAGTTCCATATAAACGGGTCTTCACCATAAATTTTGACCTCGCCTTGCAATATTCTGGACACTGTGCACAAGATATAGCATGTAATTAGACTTTCGGCTGGAGTTTAGCGAAAACCATGGATTCATACGCCACGGGAGATAACAAGAGAAGATACGAGGACTTCGACAGGTAACAAAAAGGAAACAGGGAAGGGACAGCTGGTGTTTCGAGCTAAGCAGAGGAGAAGTCGCCCCAAAGCATTAGGACCCGCGCTAAAGGTGGCTGATTGACAGCCTTTCCCCCCAAAACCGATGGGGTCAAACGATTCAGTTCAAAGGATTCTCACTAGTTTGCAGCAGTGACTGGGCCATTATCCAAACTAAAGTGACGAAGGCTCCGTTTATCGCCCAAAAGCTTCGAACTTGCCGGGACGCGATCAAGTACCTTGGCGGCGGTAACTTCGAAGACTACAAGCGTTATTATTATTATGTTTTTAGACCTGTCACTGTAAGAGCCAATGCAAGTGGATTCTTCTACGTGATTTGTTAAATAGAAAACCATGGCTCCATATCACCCCCCAACGTGGTTAATCCCCAGCAGCTACAACGAGTCGCTTTAAACGGAAACATTTGTCTCACAATTCACTACAACTGTATTGTAAATATGCAGAATGGTCTTGTTGCTCAGTATCATCAGCAGGAGAGCGTGCATCAACTTTCAAAAAGCCGAACTAGTAAATACTTGCTCTGGGCAAGTTTACTGCTGTTTTGGATTTCAGACTGGCAAAACTTGTACATTGTGTCATAAGAAAAGCCTCTAACTGAAACTATTCCGCTGGTTTCACTCTCCGGGTATACAACTAGCCGAAAGCAAAGCCAAATCAAAAAATGTATACGATCAACCATTTCTAATGTATATAGTCTGTGGTTGCTGTTGGGATTACCTTTTGGTGGTTGTGTTCATCAGCCATGCGGCTCTAACTGGGCTCGACAGGGGGTCCGTTTGCCTGGCCGCTGACTCATGAATATCTTTCAGACTTTAACACTACAACAGCTTATGCTCATCAAGTCACCAAGTTTCCTTCTTGCCAAGTAACTTCCACTGTCCTTGTCTTGTCCCTTATGTACATGTCCAATACTGCGACCTTTACACGCGCTCTCTCTTTTCCAATTCCAAACACAGTTTTCCAGGTCAGCGCAAAAGCCCTAGGTTCAACAGAATCTGTCTTATTCCTGCCCCTCTCGGTAATAGTTTGCCCACTGGATTTCCTGTCCATCGAAATTTTCTTTATCAGAAAAAAAGTAACAAAAAGGCTGCTTTGATGGATGCGCATCCAACGCAGCAGGGCGTCCCTCGAATCATTCCCCAAACATCTGAGCAAACGCTCAAGAAACCTTATGGCCAACTGGCTTAATTAACCTACCCAATTTACAACTCCCAGAGTCAGGTCGGTAATCTCGATTTCTATGCATGAACCCTTTCTATTCTTTTTTGTAATGCGACAAAAGCTAGATTCAACGGACCACGTCAGATCTTGTGCACGACAGCGTTACTGGCTCAAATAGACAGCTCACAATGCGAGCTCACCTGGTGGCCTATGCATGTCAAAAAATCCTGATCTCTAAAAAAAATATAATCCAAAGCATCCAACCAACCTTTTCATCTCCCTTGATCGTTGATCCAAATCCGGGCTCAAAAGAGGCGCCCAGGACGATTTCGCATGTAAGGATGAGCTGAATCTCAACCTCAACGGGTTACACGCTTCGTTGATTTGGATAGCAAGAGGCGTGAAAATATAGACCAGGGGGACCACCAGCACCCTGAAAGCATTAATTCTCCTATCTTATGTATAGACAGACCAGACCAGGAAAATGACGTGTCAAACCCCACAAAGCGCCCCCCCCCCCTGTGGGACCTGTAAGATCTATTTCACGCTTGGAGGAGCAAAAATGCCATAAAGCTCAACAAGAAATGTCTTCCAGGTGTCTTACGCAATTTTCCAATAAAGCGAGACTCATCAAGGGTTGGTGTATAAGGGCCCCTCGGGACCAAAGCGGCTTGTTTTAAAAGTGGCGCTGAAGCTAAAGAAACAATCAGTAACTGATTGATATTCCACCCCGACTTTCAAGCTGAAACAGCTCTTAAAGAGATGTTAATCTCAAGGATTTTAGTCTCTTTTCCGACTAAAGAAGTCACAAAAGCAACTCTTTGGGACGGTCTGGGTGGCCTTTAGCGTGTATATGGAAAAGAAGGAGTCCTTATCTAGGTTTCGCATCCGCAGTCAATCAATTGAAACTTGGCCAACGCCAACAGCTTAACACTTAAAATAGTCTTGAGGAAACTGCGGGGACAAAAAAGGGGACACGGTGTACTTAAGATGGCCACCTCGATTACTCAATTAGTAAGAAGACACCCCTTGCCTTTTGTGTGGCCTTTATAAAAGAAGAAAACAGAAACAGCACACGTTTTAGGTTGCATCCACTGGTACCGGTGACAGAAAAGGGTGGTCAATTTACGGCCAACTGTCCCACTAAGGAGTTATAGTCGAGGCTGTCGTCGTCTCAGGGGATACCATGTCTCACCGTCAGCGTGCGTCAATTGTCCACTACCAAATGTGCTGAAAAATAAACTACAGAAATATAAATTCAAAAAAGCCATAAGCCAGAGATAAGAACTTGAGAGCAATGCTATTAGCAATCACCACGCATACAACAAATTGTTAAGGATAATACGTTACATACTTACGCTACATCTTGGAGCATTCAGGAAAGCCTCTCAGAGGTGATGGGGATAAGCTAATAGACGGGCTGGCAGATATCCATCACAGATATACCTCGGATGACTTACACAGAGGCGGAGGAAGAGACCATACCATTCAGCTCACTTTGGTCTCAAGATTGAATCCTGCAGAATACTATAGGCAGTAGGAGACTTTGAAAGGGAACGAGACCTAATATTGGGGCGGGTGATCAAAATCTACAAAGGACCCCAAAAGTCTGTGGTCTTATGTACTTTTCAGGCAAATCAGGGCGAGCTTATACGTGAGGTTCTTTTCTTTTTTTTACCTTTCCAGTAAAGCACACTAAAGTGGATAAAGCAAGCCCACCCAAGCGTTAACGCATATAGACAGAGATACATATATTCCTACACTACTCTGCATCCAAATGATTGGTAAAAGAGTATTACGTGGTTCGACGGCTTTTATAGAACTACTTGTACTTCACAGCAGTACTAAGTGACCGCATAAAGCTTAAATTCGAACACACAAAATACAATCAATGGGAACGGATGTTCCCATAAACACAAGATGATTGAAATTCGATAATTGGATATCGATACACAAATTCTGCAAAACAGGCTGTGGACTTTCTGATACCCACAGTCGACTGAGTTTTGACCACGAGGATGTCAGTTTCGTTCATATTCCTAGCAATGCTAGCATAGATAATCTTGTCGGAACAAGTTCAGTTACATTTAAAATTTCCATTTAAAATCACTATTGATATGTAGGCCAAGAATCAGAACTCCTTTCAACATAATCGAAAAATAAAGAGCAAGCCAGATACTAAGGAAGGTAAAACTACGACGGAATGCCATACTGGAGTTAGCAAACGAATACTATAGGTTAGCTACTAGTATGATTCCTCGTAAAAAAATTTATAAAAAGGCAGCCCGATATAGACATATACCCGTAGGTAGACGAAGGATGATTTAATTCTGCGGTATTCTAGTTTTTAGTAACATCTTCCTAGGATGTTCCATCTGCATGCTTTCGGGCAAGGACGCACTGTGCGCATTTAAAGTGCGCTATATAACAACATACAATTAATAGGGAGACTTCGTTTTGCTATATTGCTGCATTGTATTGGATTTATAGTGCTGTATTTCTTCTTTTTGCTTATCTATTATGTCTTAAAACACTATGAGCAGAAGTGATGAGTCGATGTTGTAGACAATAGTTCGCAATGAACTTGAGCTTAAAAAGAATAAATGCATTTATTCTTTCACATGTTTTAGTGTAAAGCTGCAAAAGCATGGGTACCGTCGCAAGACATTTCTGTAAGCCTCCGTGCAATACAATTTCGCTTTCAAGTGTGTAAAGTCTGCAAGGTTTTCCACTGAACAAACCGAGTCTTTTTGCTGTTTTCTAACCACGATCATTCAATCCATTAGTCAAATTTGGGTGTTTATGGTCCTGCAAAAGTTCAGAACAGCAAGTGATCAAGCGTACAGTACAATAAGCTCACATCCGCCATAAATAAGTTTGGACGTTGTATTACGACAATGCGGAATTTTTTAACAAGGGTAGAATGTAAGAATTTAGCGTGGTAGGTTTACAGCGAAAATCTCGCATTCCAGCCGCCAGCAAATGGTATTCGAGGAATGTCAAGGATGCGAAATAAGTGAGATTTCCAGAACTTCGAAAACCATATATAACTTCGTATACTAAGAGGATAACTGCTACTCATTCACGCGACTCAATAACCAATAAGCACTTTCGTTTCGCAACTGAAGTCACCTTAACATAAATCAGCTTGCATGTTTGAATGTTTCGTGTCCGTCTTATTATATGCAATACCAGCAAGTGTCTCAGGCAGCGGGGGACGGCGACATTGCAGAATCCCCCCTACCGTTCGAAAAGATCGAGAAATCTATCGACAGCACACAACAAGGGACATATCCGTGAAGCGGTATATCTCCTCTCGTATTTCGTTTTTTTCTCTCGTTTTCAATCACGGTGACAAATGTCTCCAAAGAGCCACGCTTTAGCTCATACAATACCGACTGTCACTTTTCACCACTTGGCCAACATAGAGACCAAAGTCCAAGTTCAAAGTTACAAAAAGTGGCGGCATGTCAACCTGCCATGTCGTATGGCCGTGCGCGGTCACGCTCCGGAATGAGAATTCTTTTGCCAAGATCCCGCCGGTCATCCCAAGGAATGCAGAATACCCATTCAAAAAGTTTTGAATTGTCTCTTTTTTTTAATCAAAAATAATCAGGATTAGATCAAGCCAAGGAGAGTCCGATAACGCAATCTTAGCAGCGTAAATAAAAAGACAAGGACTGTCAGAGTATCCGTCAGGGCAGATTACGTTTAGAAAACAAACTTCCAAACTGGAAACGCGAGGTTTTTCAACTTTTGTAAGAAGCTTTCAGCACAGCACACGTGGGAGATAAACATCCGAGTTCCACCAGGTTCGAGAATCCCTAGAACTGTCGACAAAAGGAATGTTATGCGTGATCCGTTCAAGAATGTTGCATGACTTTTCTTAATTTCATATTTCGTATTCTTTTTTAAAACTGGGCATAGTTTCGAAACGCCAGTCCAGCCTAGTGGGTTTATAGAAACACGTTATGAACTTTCAGAGAGTGTTGCATTGATTTGTTGATGACTCTTGCTAATTCCTAGACGGGACTTTTTTTCTTCTTCTGTACTTTCACGAGTGACTCAGGAGGCGACCCGAGAGACAAAAATTAATGTCTGTGGCGTTGTCTTAGGACAGGAATAACAAATTGCTTAAATGACTAGGTAACTTTTTTTTCTTCTACCTAAATGGTGGATAGACAGTATAAGGTGCGGTTGGGGGGTTTTTGTGTATACCTCCATACCGATCCCTTGTCGCCCAAGCACCATCAGCCACACACTCATTTGCATAATGGATCTGATGGTCTTCGCTGCGTGCTGCGTTGGAGGATTCTTTTAGGAGGACCCATACAAACGAAAGTCCGGTGCCGTACCTGTGTGCAACACGTGAAGTTACTTCATTACCTGGAACATCTTTTTCACCTTTTCATGCGCGATTCATCACGAGACATTTTTGTTTTATAATAAAGCGTTGTGTATTACAATATGCGATGTTTGGAAATTGGATTATACAAGGTAAAGGTGTAGACAACTGACGGTTAAACAGGAACCGAAAGCTTGGAAATAGGAAGAAACAAAAAATTAGCAAGAACACTGTTCTCATACCATGTCTCACTCAAGCTAAAGCTGTACAATAAATATAAAAGCTTTCATTGCACCAATATCTTTCTAGCTTCTACTTCTCGTTTTGGATCAACAAACTTAAAACTTTATGGCACCAATATTTCCTACTATCCTTTTCCGCTCTCTTCTTTTTTTTTTATACCAAAGAACGACTCAACGATTCAACTAACGGAATACAAACTGGGCTCCAATCTATCTCAAGAGAAAATATCACACTCAAAAGATTCTACCTTGGAAAGCTAACAAAAGTCCCCCATATTCCAATCCAAATTAAGCTATGGACTAAAAGGCTTGAAAAAATCGTAATAATAATAGAGCACGAATACTCGTTTGCGGCTCTCAAAACGTGCTTTAAAAAACAAACAAATCTAGTCTAAATTCTAAAAAAGAAGGTCCTTCTCTAAGCTGACTTCAATGCACATCAATCACCGGCTTTCAACATGGGAAAAAACACACAAAAAGCTAGACTGACATCACTGGTCCTACCAACATAAGAAACAGCGAGCAAAAAAAAAGGAAAACAGCTAAAACAAAGCTAAGAAAATTTGAATAAATGCTGTACAAAAATGAAGTAAGGTACAGATAGGTAATGGGAAGATATAGTAAAGCGTCAAAGTTCTTGTACGTCAACATCATCTGTGGACGAGATTTCCAGCAAAAGTCGCGCGAAGTTTTGAGACAAAAAGTAGTGATTTCGGTCTGTACGTAATTAAGTTCCATTGGCGAAGAAACGCGAAAGCTGGGTTCCGGCAAAAAAGGCTCTTACATAGCAGGGATATAAATGCTGGCTGTGGCTCTGTATCCTGGACCATGGATTGACCTAGAATTCGGTGGGGCAAAAAATGGACATGATTGAATTAGTAAAACTGTCATTGTAAAGTTTAATAAAAATAAGGATTTATTTTTTAGGAAGTAAGGGGAAATTTCAAAAGTTGAAATATAGTTAGAGGGGAAAATGGGCCCTCTCCGTCGCCACGTCTGACGGAACATAAACAACATATACATGCCCGAGTAAAGAAACCGCGAGACCGCTCAAAATTAATCCATTAATTGGTTTTGGGAGAAAAAGAAAAGGTAGTATAAATGAAACGACATACGGAGATGGGAGATGCCAAAGGGTCGGGCCTCGTGCACAGGCAAAATGGTCAAAGTTCACCACCTATCGATGCCTGGAAAGGTCCAACCCAAAAACCACATCAACATGCAGAAATTATTGTCAAAACATGACGATTAACACATTAGAAACACAAACACACAGCAAACACCATTAGTATAAAGATTGATCTTTTGTGCCAAACCGGCTCTTTGAAAAATTCCGTTTGAAAAAATTCAGTTCAGGTTCCATAGAAATTCAATTCAGAAAAGAAGACTACAGAACAGTTACGGTCTTTCTTTTGGTTTTATTGCGCTTACCTGTGTTGCTTGAGGTTGTCCTGGCGCTTGAAGGTCTTGCCACACACTTCGCAGGTATAAGTGACGTCGTCACGGTGACTACGTTCGTGAATCATTAGATTGTAGGACTTGGTGAACCGACGTTGGCAGTATTTGCAGACAAAATCGGCTCGCGGGGCTACTCGACGTCGGTACGCAGCAGCACCCCGATCCTCGGTGTCGTACGGCATCACGGCGAACATTCTGACGGCGTTGGTTAACTCGCTCCTCCACCACAACAAATCCCAAACGGTTCAATTTGCTTCTCCCAAGATGGTGCCTTAGGATTGATATCACCAACAACGAATCAATCCCACGCAGGTTGCAAGTTGGTGTCGCTAAGACTGTTCGGGGGTTTTTATCGCGCACTCAGCACCGAGAGAACTAATGGTTGGCGAAGCTTTTGTATTCGCCCTCTGGTAAGTCCAAAAGCAAGTAACTGCGAATGACTTGTGTACTTCTACAGATAAAGGAAAAAGAAAAGAAAAGGAAGACATTAGAAAACGCTTCATATTGGCAGCTACAGGTTTCCGTGTTTAGGCCGATGACGTCGGATATCCGGTTGCACCCGTCCCAGCGCTCTTTTAGCACCTTTTGGGGGACCAACCTGAGCTAACACGTCCCAACTTGGATCGTAAGGATATAACAGGGTCGCACGCAAAAGAAATGCACATAGCACCACCTTTCCGGACAAATAAAGTGGCCGCCCTGGTGCACAAACTCAGGAAAATACAGCCAGGCGAACTGTACCAACAGGAAACGTTAACTCAAGTTAGCACAAAACAGAGAAAAATATGCCAACGAGAAAACCTTATCAACGCTATCAGTTTATCCGTTTCTGTGTATGAATGGCGTCACCTTCTATTTCTTGTGTTTAATCAGTTTAACATCACTCATCCCCCTTTTCCCCTCGTCTGCATGAATTCCTCAGTCTTTTCCAGAGGATTCCACCACGTTGACAGAATTATTAGGGTTAGCATGTGTCCCATTTCTTCTGACAGTTCTCTCTATCTCTGTCTGTGTATTCCAGAAAATGTGTATTTCAGAAAACAGAAACCCTAACTTTTCCGTTCCGACAAATGATTTTCTTAGTTGGTAATGCTCCCCAGTCCTGCATTCCTAACTGAGCTACATGAGTTCGATGTAACAAAATCTTCCGCATGCGCAAGTGGGGATTTTTAGTACCACATAAATCTCGTACAATCTACGCAATTTTCTTTACACTACGATGGTATGTTGGAGGGAGGGAGGGGGAGAAAGGAGGGCAAGAGCAATGAGGTTTGCACGTTATACAGTTACTTGAAAACTTCAAGTACACGAGCAAGTACAGACCGGATGCAAATCAATTTTACTACGGTTCAAACAATCGGTTTCGGAGTGGGGCCGTAGATCTCTGTGCGTGGCAGCCAGTTGGAGTGTAAAAACGGGGGAAAAACAGCAGCATTTCACATTGCTGTCATAAAAGATGCCGAAGAGAATTGCGGCATTGCCACTGTGGCTGTGGGCATCCTCAGGTCCGTCCAAACCCCTTCTATTGCGGTGGTCATAAAATGGACCGAGCAGTTCCAAGCAGTTTGAGAGATTGCTGCCGGTTTTTGAGGATCCCCACACAATTGCCACAAGCAACCCCTCTCAACACCAGACGTCAAACCTCAAAAACTGTCAGTTTACTTGCTGGAATTCGCAGTGGTAGAATGGTATGATACCATGTACGCAACGCCATAAAACGGGGGGCCAGAATGAAACCGCCGCGCGTTTTTCAGTAGTATAAAAACTTAGCTTCGATTGCCCCTGCTCGTCAAAGAAACGAAAACTGAACCTACGCAAACTGAGCTGAGCCAGTGTTGATACTGAGTTGGTTCTGGTGCCAAATTGACCGTCACGAAAGCTACAATCAAGCCGCGGATATCTGATTTGGGTTAGCTAAACCTTTCAGAAACGCCTTCTTCGTACTAACCATGATTTCTTCCATCCCTTTTTTACATAACGATAGAACTTCGAAAGACGAAAACCTGGTCTTGATTGCTACTGCAAAATAACATTTTAAAAATGAAGTTCATTGTTGGCCTTAGTTACGCAAGCTGATTTGGTTCCTAGCTAGTTATTCGACACTAGAATGTTGCCACTAATGGTCCATCCACATGACACAATCGGGTATCATGGGAGCCAAGCTAAAAGGGAAAGGAATGTTTGGCATATTAAGGTAAAAGATATGTCGGATGAAGCAGAAAAGGAGGCGTGAGAAACCATTTACCTCGCCGGTTTTCTGGCCCGTTTGCCGTGGTGCTGTACCACAGGGACCCATAAAGATCCATCGGGAGGGCGGGACCGGTCGTTTTTTAACGACGGTAATTACGTTTAGCTTGGCCTGTGTGGAAAGTTTTTAAAAGAAAGGTACGCTCTCTGAGCTCAAAAGATAGCATTCCAAAAAGTGGAGAATAAGGAAGAAACAAACGCGGGGTTCAACAAAGTAAGACAGTCACTCTGAAGCCAAAATGAAGAGCCAGAGCAGAGGTCAAGCTGGGCCTAAACGTTTGCTTTTGGCTTGTGGGTCCTCTTGACTTTTGCCCGTGATAAATAATAGTCCCATAGTTCTTTTTTACCTTCCCCTTTTTATGACTATTGTTGCTCAAGAGGAGGAGCTCGTCCTTTTACCCACAATTCCGAGCTTTTGCTGGCCAAGATTCAGCGTGGGAAACGTTATTGGAATGTTTTTTGCTTTTTTGGGGGTTGCCAAACGACCATCAATGGTATAGCTGCCAAAGTTATGCAACAATCGTAAAGAAACTACCTCGACTCAACTTTGCGTCACTTCAGTCGGACTACACTTACAATAGCGCACGTTTAGCAATAGGGTCTTTTGAATGTACGACGATTGGCTGAAGGAAGTCTAAAGCTTGTGCGTTAGTGGGTAATTAGCTTGGGCGCGTGGGCTAAACTGCTGCTGCTACCGTGAGTTGAGTGGATCGTTGAGTCCCCAACAAGCCAGAGGAAAGTCACAGACAGGTGAGAGGCAAAAGGTGGGCTGTACTACCGCCTGAACCACGGCAGCAGCTACTGGGCTTTTCTAAGTTTAACCAAGCCAACCGCACACACTCCAACTCTATTCACGCGACGAACCTACCCTTTTTCGAAACGATAAGAAAAGGGGGGCCTAACGTTTGCCAACTGACACTTTTGAACCTTGGTAAATACTCATAAGGACCGAAGCAGTCCCGATAACTAATAATTCGAGGTGGGACTCCAATAATTCATAACACTTACCATTAACCCCCTTCCCTCCAACACATAAATACAAATCTCTACACTTAACTAAGTAAATCTTCGTCGAAATGGGACTTACCTATGTAATTTCAGTTCCGAAAGGTTGTAGAATAGCAGAGGACTCAACGCTGGGTTGACCGATTCGATTCAAGTTATAAACTGTAACTGGCGTAGCAAAGTATCGCTCTTTAGTATGAGGTGATTCTGTGTTGCCAGTGGATGCTTCTGTATTGCGAGGATGCTGGTGTAAGACTGGTAAGCAGGAAGCTTTAAATGTGTATCAGGCTGCTGACAGCTCTAAGAGTCCACCAAGCAATTAAAGTAGCTGGCGTAGTTGTGGGTCCGGGCACTTTCAGTTGCACTCTGGTCGCTCCCATCCGAGGTTCGAGGGACTCCCTGCTACGGGCCTTCCCCAAAAGGGCCAGAGGAACCAGCGTAAAAGAGCCCACTTCGACTTGGGGAAAATTTTCATTCGGACACAGGAAAGGCAGGAGGCTCCGGCAAACCAGTCCTTCCCATGGACGAGCTTTTTCCACCATGCAATATTGCACCGCCTACTTCCCTGCACAATAAACTGGATATACGCCTTCCTCCCTCGCAGTATCCTTTCCCACCGTCACGTTTTGTTTTCATTTACGTGTTTTACCTAGAGACAGCCCAGAAAAAAAGAGAGAATTTAAAAAAATGAGTTACCTTTATATAACCCCAGAGGAAAAGAAGTTCTTTGGAAAAACTGTTCAATAAAGTTTTCGTGTGGTTACCTGTTGCCTCCTTCCATTGTCCATGCAACACGGCGGGATGGGTAGTAATCCTACTCCGCCCCTTCTCTCCCGTTAAACGCCAAATCATGGGTCGTTTTCGGGCTTCACGTGTTTGGCAGGATCTTCAATCCATGGCAAAACGTCATATAGTCGGCGATCGAGCTTTTAAGGTTTCGATATGTACAATCGTTTCCTGAGAGGGAGGGGGTTGGGGGTTGTTGGGAGAGGAGGAGGCATGTTATGCGTATACGCGCCAGCCAGGCTTCAGGTAAAAACGCTTTGACTCAGACGGGATGACTGCGGTGATGTGGGAGACGAAGAAACCATTTTCCTTTACACTCCTCCACTGCAAGCCAACGCTTAGTATTGCACACAAAACTTCATAAATCATCAACATCAAGGCGTACCGCCGTCTCCATCGTGACGTATCGCTGCCAACATGGAAAACCCTCGTGTCACCTTTAAGGCTTGACCTCTGTCTTCTCATGTAGTCAATTCTGGGCACCACAAAAACCGGTCAAGATCCCACATCATTCACAAAAATCTAAGAAAGAAAGTTTTTAGTTGAAATGAAAGATCCATCATCGAAGGTACAAAATCAAACAGGTCATCAGGCATAAATGGTTCCAGCAAACAGCATGAACATGTGTAATGAAAGTCCCGGGTCCTGGAATGTGCCTTACTTTCCCAACGAGAAAAAGAAAAAGTCTCAGGACTGAACATTGCCAAAGTTTTACAAGGTTGTAAGCTATTATAGCTTGTTTCTGCCTTTGCCTTCGCAGTCCCTGGGATTCCTTCTATGTCCATATACAATATTGCAGTCGTGTGCATACATCTCCATGCCCAGACAGCACGAATGAAAAACCCTCTCCTCATCATCCTTTTTACCTGTTATGCCAACGCTGGAATGGGAATACAGAGTTGCCTTAGCGTGGGAACCGCACAGAAGTCGAAAGGAGGACGTCTCATCTGGCTTCAGACTCCGCCTCCAGGAAAATTCGAAACTTTCGAGCCCACCGTTCAGTCCCGCACTGTTACCGGTTGAGTTAGCACACCGTCGACTCAACCCTTTACCACTTCTGCCTCTCTCTCTTCCTCTCCGGCGCTCACTCTATCCCGGTGGAAATCTCCCAGCGCCGGGATACGACGGGACTCGTCCACTGTTCATACCTAAGCCCATAAAATGTATGCGAGCTGGCTCCTGTGCAACCAACAACGCCAGGTAGCTTTTATCAAGGTTTGCTCCGGTAACCAATCCCAAAGATCCGCACACGGTAGCACCTTTCATATAAGGTAGTTCCACAAAACGTAAGCTGAGGTGGTTACGCGCTGGGCCAATGATCGTTTCCTCGTCCGACCACCATTTTACTGCAAAAGAAAATTATACGCTTTAAGAGTGGAGGCGGGAGTAAACGTGGGAAGGAAATTATACTTGGTTTTCTGCCCTGTCATGGCAAGTGCTGCGAGTTTTATGAAATCGCAGTCCATTCTAGACTGTCAGAAAGGGTGTAGCTCATAGATGTCGCTTAATGGATGATCTTTTCTCAGGAAAGCCTCTTCAGGTGGCCCCGCTGCACGACACATTGCGTTGCTCGAATCCATTTTCGTAACATCCATAACCTGCATTTTGGTGAATCGAACCACAACATGAGCTCACCCCACTAATAAATATTACCGCACCCCGAAATACAAACTTTAATTTGACGACTACAACACCTTGAACACAAATAGCAAACTTAAGAGCAAAACAGTAAACCTGGCGTTATTTTCGTCCGGTCCTTTGGTCGAGTTCCAAACTGCGCACTCTCGTCTCAGTTCCGGTGCTGTTTTATGCATCCTGAAATGGAGCATCAGTACGATACGTGATGTTCAAGGGCTTTTTAACCCAAGCGAGACCTAAGCGTAGTATACGTCACGTGTGTACTTATCCTTTCCGACTTGTATGGTTTAATTTCAATATTAGAATGTCACAAAACGTGAACTCCTTCCGTCGACTTATGGGACTTCGTGGAATGTTGCCACCTTATGAACGGATCAAAGATTAATACTCTGCCAGACTGTTAGCTGGCGACTTTGTAACTTCGCTAGCAACACTTTTTCATACAGCCCTCAGGCAATCAATCCGCCGAATTATTCTTCACTGTGAATTACAGCCAACTTGTAAACACAGTTGTGAAGCAAAGAGTTATTTTGGGTCTGACCATCAGCAAAACTACAGTAGCGCAGACATGAATTTCAGTGAATCTGGTGTAGTGAACGTCTGGGAAGGAATAAGCGTGTTTTTCTATCTCATCAACCCGCGGACAACGAGTTATCCTGACTGGGATTGCGTCCCAAATTACTGGCAACAGGCAATTTGTTAAACTTCTACTTTTATATGTTCGTTCCAAGTACCTATATCACAATGATCGAATAGGCCTTTCCCTACTTTGCTAGCTTTATTCTCTTGGAATACTGCACCGCATGGGCTCGAGGCAATGGAAAACCGCTGCCTCGTTTCAACGACACTTGGACGTCGGTTAGCATTGGCCTTTTGCATGAGTGCGGAAAGTAGGACAGAATGCACACAAAGCAGCCAAACCAAACACGAATTGATTAGTATGTTTATTAATTTTTTAAAGGATATTATTCAGGGGTGCTGAAGCTAGTTTGTACTTATGGGTGTACGACAAGTATCGTTTGGTGGATTTACGGTGGGATTCGCCATGGACGTGGTACATGACAGCCTTAGCTGTTGATTTTGGTTACTATTGGGTTCACCGAGCAAGCCACGGTAATAGCTTAGAGGATTGCACGTGTTTTTTTCTTCTTCTTTCCAACACCTAAAATGTTCCCATTTTTCGTTCACGGGTCTGGTGGCGGTAAATCCTGCCTTTTTTTTCTCGTTTCAGAGATTAACGTGTTGTGGGCCCAGCACCAGGTGCACCACAGCTCCGAGGATTTTAATCTGGCAGTGGGATTACGGCACGGCTTTTTCCAATCCTGGATTACATGGGTAAGTTATTTGAAATAGGGGGAATAAATGAGACTGGAACATGGGTGATATTGAAAAGGAGCATCTAGAATACAGACGAATTACAAGTATTTTATATGATATTATATAAGCAAAATTTACTTGTAGCTGCTCTACACACCGTTGGCGTTGGCCATTCCTCCAGCACAGTTCTTGGCCCATCAACAGTTTAGCTTGCTGTTCCAGTTCTGGGTCCACACGGAACTTATCGATTCTCTGGGGCCACTTGAGTGGATTTTTAACACACCCAAGCATCATCGCGTTCACCACGGTAACTCAACCTATACGAAGAAAGTTTTTATTTAATAAAGTGAAGTTTTCTTGACCTCGCATTCCTTGACCTGATCGTTCCTTTTTTATTATATTTTATTTGGGGGTTTTCTACCAAGGTTGTAACCGAGATGCGGTAGACAAGAACTACGGCGGGGTATTGATAATATGGGATCGCCTGTTTGGTACATTCCAAGACCAGCTGAACGAAGAAATTGTTTATGGTTTAGTCCACAGGCACGCGTCCTTTAATCCCGTCATTTTGCAAGTAACTCACAATGGTGTTTTCTTGTAGTAAACATAAACAATGCATATGTATGTAAAAAATCATTTAGACATTTTACGTCAAAGGTCTGTGGCAGAGACTTCAGACATTGCCCGGGTTCGACAACAAAATGTCGGCAGTGATCAAAGGACCTAGTTGGACACAGGGTAGTCCCTGGACGGGATGGTTTCATCTCAAATTAGAAGCAAGTCACATTTTCCTTCATAAGGAAACTAACATAACATAACGTTTGTTCTCTAATTTCTTAGATGAAGGATCGCCAGAAATACGATGTGCAAATATCGAACTGGACCAAGGTCCATCTGTCGGTGCATTTCGTCGTCGTAATCGTACAATTACAGGAACTGGTTCTACGTACGAACGTAATTTGCTTTATCTATCCGTCAGCTTTTTAAAGTAAAGTGGCAAATAAAGTAAATTGGCAGCACTCATACATTTTGCCATTCTCGCTCACGGTCTTTAGAAGTGCGAGGAATGCAAAACTATTGAGTTTTGTTGTTGCGTCCCTGATCCGTAGTGTCCTCTAATGCTCGGTTTATAGACTTGACTGTGAGTCATCGACACTTTTTGAGACTACGCAACTATTAAGGGGAAAAGCAAGGCTGTGTAATTTATTTGCCACCTTACTTTCAGACCCACAGAAAAAGCTATTACTAAATGATTTATTTTAGGTGCTTAGTCAGTTTTCTGTTATGTGCTTTACGAGTTACATTATCATATCTTTAACCATCTTTGGGTTACTTCTGGAGAAAAATCAAAACGCGGAAGCTTTCGAATGTGCCCGCTGCATCGCACTGGTCTACTACATGTCACTCTACCCGCAGCTTCTAGATGGCTCTTGGGTGTCGTTCGCCATTGAAATGTACTTGGCTGTCGCGGCAATCTTTTGGGGCGGCCGATTCCTGGAAAGATTGGCCACCAATTCGAAATTCAGTAGGATGACTTGATCTGGGTTTCTTTTGGTTTGGCTCCGGATGACTCGAAAGACTTGTTTGTTTTTCCTGGCTCTTGAAAAATGTCACAGCTATTACCAATTCCCACACCCTAAAAGCCCTCCCTTCTATTAGTTTCGTCTAGTCTTAGCGAATGTTTATTTGCATGAAAATCGGGCAGGGCAACCTGCTGCTGCTGTTATTATGGAACCCCGTCTACTTGAATATACAACCTGTTCAACCCGCGCTCCGTTTTCAGAAAGATTGTCTTTCCTTTCGCCTGGCGCAGATAGATAACGTCACCGGAGTTAACCTCTGGCTTCCTTGAGACGACGCCATATTTTTTAACGTTGCACAAGGCCAGACCTCTGTCCTATAGATTACGATTTGACCTCCTTCGAAGTAAATTCAAGACGGATGTTGCACACAACCCACTAATCTCCGCCTAGATACCTGTTACAATTCAAGTTAGATATAATGCCTACTAACTAGGATATAATAGTAAAAAAAGGCTGCTGCAAAACCAGGATCCATGCTAGTATTGCACATAATGTAAGTGGTCTTGCAAGTGACTTGTGTTGCAACACTGGTTATGAAAGCGTTCGGAGTGAACAGTTCATTTTTGCTTCTTTAGATAATACTAGGATTAAATTCTTGGGACTGGTTCTCAATAAAAAAAAAGTTATTGAGTGCTGTTTTGGTGTTAAAAGAGTCCACCATGTGTTGATTCACGTCTGGGAAGACCTGCATGACCTTTCACTGGGTGAAGTGCGATGGCCGTGCGTGGGAACTGCCTAATGAGAGTCAGGAGGCTGCAAATGCAAGTTGGTAACCTGAGCTTCCCCGTGTCCAAAGGTCTCTTTCTCTTTTTCTCGTACTCTATCTTCCTAACTGCTCTAGCTTTAATGTGGCTCTGCTGGAGGTCAATTCCTCCTGAGCAAAAATACGGATCTCTCCCCTCATCCTTTTCGGTCGATGATTAACTCTCAACATGTGTAGCTTCCAAGTATACTAATCTCCTCAGGGGCAACAGTCACTCCAGCTCTGCTTCTGGCTTCTTTGTTGCAACAGCGGCGCGGCACAGAGGGCGGAGCCAGTACAGGGTACGGGGCACACAACAGAGGTCTTACCCACCTCTCTGGAAAAAGGTGGAACAAAGCGAAGGTTAAGGAGGAGCTGGCAAGCTGCTGCTGCCGCCGAGGAAGAGCCAGGAAGCTCGGAAACCTGGAATATCACAGCAAATGGAAACCAGATGTTGGGATGCTACTACCTCCGTGCAGTCCTGAAGGTCCCACCGCCTTAAAAGCCAACTGCCTCACAAGTCTCAAATTACGATCTTTTTTGGAAGGTAGTTATGACTTGTTTTGTTTAAATCAAACTGAATCTAAACATACCACGTCCTGCAGCAATGCACGACACTCGCGGACAGAGGGTCCAATAGAGCCATGTTGTTTTTTTTGCAACACGAGACAATTTCTGGGGCTCTTGAAGTCAAGTTTTTAAGCCAAGTATCAAGAGATCTAAAAGCAGGAAAAGTTTTAGGGAAGACAAGGACACTAACACAAGGTGTAATGGAAGCCATGTGGTTCTTGTCGCCCCCCCTAAAAGCCATCAAGCAAGCAAGGGGGTGTTCGGGTTGGTTTCTGCCTTTGCCCTGTCGTAAGAAAATCCAATAAGAAAATTCTTCTCCTCTTGGCTTCTAATCAGTGCTACAGATCAGAGCCGTCAACTCGTTGCTTGACTGCAGAAGCAACGGGTTTATATACACGGCACTATATAAGCAATAGCCCAAGCTGGAAATTACTTCGTTGCGAGTCCAACTTCCTTTCTGACGCCAGGCAGTCGGACTTAACAGTCTTGGGTGTATTACTTATTTGCAGCTGAGGTCCCCCTGACCATCCTAACCATGTAAAACAACGGCCATTTCGCTGCAAACCATCGTAATTTCTCGACTTCCCGAGTTTTTTTTTAACAGCCCAAAACAAAAAACTGCAGAATAAATAGAACACGGTTCTGTATTGTGTAAAGAAAACCTGCGTTATGTCACTTCGTTCTGAAGTAGTAGTACTAGGAATGTAGCCCTGGGATGGATATAAAGTCAACTTTCAGTCTTCTTAGTTTCCAAGCGATACAAACACACATGGACAGGTCATTAAAACCCCATTTTCATTTGAATATTACTGCTAGCCAGGTCCTTATCTCGCTGTAACTGACTGTAAGGTATGGCTTCCCAAAAATCCAGCCATTTTTTAAAGGAATGTTAGAGTTTTCTGTTTAGGTCGGCAAAAATTATCCGAACAAGTACTAAGTCAAGCAAAGCGCTCGTTCATTTTCACGGGGGAAGTTAGCAATACGAAACAAGCATGCTGCCAGGGAAAGTGAGGCGAGGGAGTCTACGGGAAATAGAAGGAAAGGTCCCTTGACAACCTCGCATGGGTCCTACAAACACATGTGCTACGTCCCAGAGGTCCCCAGGTGGAACCTGGTAGAGATAATTGACCTTTCCTGGGCTTCTTTTCTCATCAAGCCACTCCAGTCCCAACTTAGTAACAGCGTACGTCCAAACGACCACCTCGTACAGTCCCTACTTTTTTTTCTTTTTGTGTTTTCCTTTCTCTTCCTTCTCCGGAAACCTCTTTCCGTCTTCTACATCATGGGTAGCAGCTTCCTAGATGGGTAAGATGGGTGCGGGCAGACGAGAGTGAGAGAGGTTTTGGAAGTAACACAAAGAGGAAGCTTGTCCTATACACGTAAGTTAAGAAAAAGAAAGGAGCATCGAATGCACGCTAGGAAGGTGTTACGAAAAACGAAATCGTGATGAGAAACTTGTCTTTAGGGCTCTCTGGTGCGCTCAGCCACTTAACGTTAATCCTAAGAGACCTTCTGCCAGACTGTCGACGCAATATTCTCGACACTGCCCGGGATACCTTGACTAAGTATAGAGAGATGCTCGAGGCGCAACCTAATGAGAACGACAAGTCGACGTTAGTTTAATAGTCCAGGAGATTGGCTATGGAAACCCAGCTCAAACCCCAAACTTGGCCACAAAGCTAATGAAATCGCTTTAAGGAACTTGATTGAATTTGAAAACTTCCCAAACAGGAAAACAAAAGCTCCTAAAGCGTTACACAGTTGATATGAGCGAGGCGATTTTGAAGATCTCCAAAAAAACTTGGCGCAGGCGACGGGCTGATTCAAGGACACGTCCTTGAATGACGTCACATAACTTGGTTACGGCTAATACTGTCGAGATGAAGCTATACGTTCAAGGAAAGGAACTACAAGCTTAGCGGTTTTTAAAAGGAAACTCTTGTTTTTTTTTAGCTGATGTAAGCCATTCAATGTATGTCGGGACGAGCTTTAGTTTTCGAGGATAGCCTGGAGCAGCCAACGCACCTGATGATCAATACAGAATCCTTCATCAGCGTCCAAACAAAATAGGGAAAAAAGCAGCAACGTCTTTCTTTTCAGTTTGCAATCAACGAAGGTGTTGTGTATAGGACTCTCCGGGAGTAAGAAAGATTTGCTGGCGCTTAAAGCTTGAGATTCCGAGTCCAGATGAGGCATGGATGTAGAAAGCGGGAGATGAGAAGCTCTAGGGATAGTTATTTGGTCCATGTTTTTCGGGGAAGAGCGTCTCCCAGGCTGTAATGACTGCGAGGTGAGATAGATAAGCTCCGTGGTCTTAAAGGCTTGTTCTTGTCCATACTAATTAGGCTCAGTTGTGTTTTGGCACGCAGCAACTTCTCCTATTGTTGCTGGCGTAGGCGGTATACCCGGGGTCGGGTACACGCGGAAGCCACTGGAAGACATGGGAAGAAAAAGAAGAAGACAGGGGGGAGGGTATAGTTAAGACAATCTGTTGGTGATGCTGTGCGCCCCTAACGTGTGATTATTGAACGAGTTTCTCCCCTGCAAAATCCCTGTCCATGATTGGCGCAGAGGTGGAGGGATAATGACTGAGGCCTTTACTTCGTAAGCTGGACCCCGCAACCCAACACCTCCAAAATCGAAAAACAGATTGCTTTTTCTCTGGATTCCTTATCAGCACGCTGCAACGCATACCGACTTAAACGAAAAACCTTGAGATTAAGACTGAGGCCCCAAATTATTCTTACTCGTTTCCGTTATTGTTTGCGTTTTTAAATTCCCACCCTCCATTCATTCAAGCATTTTAAGTATGATTTCTTTACCTACTGTAATTAACTTCAATCATTTTTTTCGCTAACTCAAATCCAGTTTTCCTTCAAGTAAATGTGATTATTGCATAACCAAAAGTCACCCGAGTTCGTATATGACTGGGGTACGAATTAAGGAGCTCTCTTGAGCTAAAAGACTATTTTTTAGCGTGGGCGAAAGAAAAAGATAAGGGTTGGTGAGAAGAAAATGAGATCCATAATTTGCCACGAAAATGTCTGGACAAGGAGAGCCTGAAAGCTTGAACAACGTCTATAAAGGCGCGGCTTGGTGGTTAAGCTGTTGGAGCCGTTTATTGAAATCTGAAGCTGGGCTCTCCAAGCTCCTCGGGACCCCCACAACGAGTTAAAAGCTAGTCGGAGTAACCTGGCGCGGCCCCGAGAGCGCCCAAAACTGGGAAAGGTAATATGTTAAGTATCATAATTTCAAACCCAGCCGCCATTGGCTATATACAAAAAAACTTCATCCGTTCTACGCTTTTTTTCCCTTTCAAACCATTAACAGCACCCTTTATCCTAACGACATAAACACGGAAAAACGATTCCTTATTTGGAAGGTGCATACGATAAGGTTAGGAGGGGGGGGGGATGCCAGACAAACCTTGGGCATTTCGGCAAAGTGGTAGTGAGTTGCTCTTTATATTGAGGGGGTGGGGGAGCCAAAAGAAGTTGGTTAACGGGCTTTCTGGTCGGTTACACTAACAACCCCAACGTATAGAGCAGAGCAGAGAAGAAGTCAGGGAACCAGAGCTCTGTGGAATGGAACAAGGAACCCTTTTGTCGTAATATATGGATATGGGTCTTGTTGTATAATAGTAATGGTCGACGAAACATTGAGTCGACGCTGGGGCTGGCAAAAGGCGCTCCTCTGTTTACATTATTTGGGCACTGCCCTGGCTTTCCCTTACATTACGCGGCACAAGCATAACACGAGCAATCAACTTATACGCAGAGCGGATATGATGGCATCCGAGAATCTAATTTATGTAATGGATACCTAGGTTCAATCAAAAATAACCATTACCTGAACGCTTCCGGATTACTAACGCAACTTGAGCTTTTAAGAAATCCCCAGATCCCTTCAAGACATTTGGAATTATTGCGTCGTTTAATTCTTTTAACAGTATACAGACTTAGCAGTTACAGTACAGCAGTATCCAGATTTACGAAACTTGCACAGTACTCTTCAACAAAAACGACCCCAACAAACCATACCGTCTAATGGCCCGCAACTGTGCGTCTGGGAACAACACTACGAAATAGCAGTAGGGCTATTCGCACGGCCATTCGCAGCACTGTTCCCAGACACGCCGTTGCGGGCCATTAGGACAGTATGGTTTGTTGGGGTCGTTTTTATTGAAGAGTACTGTACACTGTGCGCTGGAGAAAAGGCCAGCCGTACTGATTGATCTTAAGAAAAGTTTGAGTTTCTAAGAATCATGGAGTTGTAATAGGGTCAGGCTGTATAGCAACGGCGTATAGAACGTCGTGTGGGTTGGTTAATTTGAGCTCCAAGCCAGGCCCAGTCGAGTAAGGTATGGTGCCTCGTTCCATAGAACTTCTCGAGCTTCTTTCAAAGGTGGATAAAAAGGCGAAAAGAAGATTGATAAAGGTCTACTTTATTGAGCAGCGTTCAGATCGTTTGCCTGGGCTAGTTGGTGGGGGGTCTTATCGTGTCTTCATATGAAGCCAGGCGTGCCCAGCGTCCGTGATGTAGTGGCTGTAGCATGGTTATGAGAGTTTACAGCTCTATAGTCGTCGTGCAGAGTGTGTATATGTGCAATGGTGGCCCTTTCATATATGCCACATAATATGACCGGAACCTGGATCGTATTAAGAGTGCCGTATATATAGCAACGGCTACAAGCATCAGGGAAAACGGTCAGCGCCCAAAACCCGAAAGGACTCATTTCCAACATGTGTTGGCTAACTTTCTTAATCGTTATCAAACTAGGAAACAGCCCCGGAAAACGTATCTTCAGATGAGAATCCACCCAAAGTACTGGAACAACACCGCACTCCACAGTAATCAACTTGACCGCCTGTCGCCCAAACTCTTGACCTCAGCCTTGAAATGCAGACACGGATAGCATTAAAGACCTTTTTCTTACATTATAACATCAGAGCTACGATTACCCATTAGAGCTACGATTCCTTGCCACTATACTCGTAGACATGATATCTATAACCCTTATGAAGCGTAGTCTCCAAACTGTTCCTTGGGAGTAATTACAAAAGTTTTCTATTCTGCCCGGTGGCCAGAATTCCAATTCTTTTTCATCCATCAGATCGTAATTTTAAGCTCAAGAGCCCCAAATTCTTTACGCCGGACACGAGACTTGACTAACAAGGAGACTCTTTATGAAGCTCGACGACACTTTTCCAAGTAGAGAGCAGTGAGAAGTACAAGGTATACCCCATCCTAGATGACTTTTCCATGCAAGGCAAAACGAATGGAGCGATCTAGTATAATGGATGACAAGTTAGTGCGCTGCTGCTGCCTGGGTTTAATATATTGGTGTCTGCTTAACGTCAGGGCGAAGCGAACGCGTTTTCTGTTTCCCCACCCGCTATCAATAGTTCTGGCCTGGAGATAGAAGAGAATGTGGTGAAATGAAGATGATGATGCTCTATACGCTGCGCTGTTCGACTCGGTATCGCTTGAGCAAAAAGAAGACGGATGGCCCAACCAGGTCAAAGGTGAGCTGAGGCAAAGTAAGAAGTACCAGGAGACCGGATACGACGTCACATAAAGCTATTCTACACACCGCATCTCTGGTGCTCGGATGTAGGGGAGGAGGTGGGCCGTTCGAGATAACCTCTGCTGACCTCAACGCTGCTGCAAAACCGATGAAGGCATCAAAAACTAAGGCTGATTCCGTCGAGACCATCCAAAGCTGCTTTTTTTGTGGCCGTTCCATAAAACAAACTTGAAACTACGAGCTAGATAAAACCCGTTATCAGAATCAACACTTGACACGATATAGTCCATTTTCGGTAGAAAATGATAGAAAGGAGGATACGCGAGACGAAGCTTCTCTGTCAGGCTTTCTCCCTCAGCCCTGCCTTATCTTTTAATAGGAAATCGTATCACACACCCAAGAAATCGAATTTTTGGAAGTGATACCAATTGCCTATGCATTTAAACCAAACTAACTATATAGTTCACAAAACGTTGACTACAACTAACAAACAATTAACCCCAGTTTTTCGGTACAGCGAAGGTACTGTACACACACAGGGGTGTTTAGGTGAACCAAATAAGAGCCTGGGAAATTTTTATTATGTTTTTACAATAGGCCCGTATGTATAGTAATACACATACGGAGGGTCATGGAAACCTTTCATGCCCTCATCATAAACCTGAGAAACCTGGGTCTTTTTTGGTTTGGGCTGTCGGGACTACCTTGATGGAGCAGTTCAGTCATTTGAGCTGCCTCTTGCACCTATGCACCACGGTTTCAAATTCTAGAACCCTCAGAATTTCTTCAAGTATACTACAATAAAACTGCACAGTAAAAAAAATCAGGTAAATGGCTCATAAATCCTTAAGTAAACGACTCACATGACAAATGCACTGCACTCGTTTACAAGTTGAAATATTTTAAGGCGCAGACGCAAATGGCAAGTTAACAAATGTAACTCTATTAGCCTTCAAATTAACAGACAATAATTTCTTTGGGAACCTATTCATCTCTAAGGCCGCGAATCTGTTTCGCCATGTAGGTTTGTTTCACTCCTTTAATGCTTAGCGATTGCGAGATTACTCAAAAAGAAAGTGTCTGATGTCAAAGTATACACAAGCGTACTGTACTGTAGGTCGCGACGGAGACTCGACTGAAAAGAAAAAAAAGCTGGGTTGTTTTCCATTCAAGCTTCACCTTCAAAGTTGCGTAGAGCTTATTTTACCTGGGAGCTTCCGTTTTATTACCATATTTTCCTGAATAGACTTCCACACACCTTTTGTTATGCTTTGTAGAGTCTCTATAAAAGAATCTTTACCCAGGTCTCCCTTGTTATGTGCGAGTTGTCCACACATACATCAGACTATACCTTGAAGGCCCTCTCCTCATCATGTCCTCATCTTCCAGTTCATTGTGAGAAGGCACTTACAACTTCCCAAGATTGTAAAAAGGTGCACCGAGGTGGAAAATGTACACGTCAAAGACCAACTCGACATCGTTCACCTTTCGCTTTCTTCGACGGTAAAAGCGGGTAGCAAGCAGCACTATACCCACCAGAGCAGCAGGGTGCTGCAATACTATTCCGCAGTAGACCCTAATCGGAGCCCACCCATCAGTCAACACCACATGATTTTCCCCGGGTCTTTGGATTTTTTAGCCAAAAAAAGTGCTCGAGAGCTTTCAAACACTCAAAGGTGTGCTTCAACAGGGACTATGGTACGAAACGTGTACCTTCTTTATCTACCAAAACTCATGCTGTACTTCCCAAGACTGGAATGGTGTACTGTCCTGTACTGTTCCAGCTATGAGGCGACAAAGGACAACGCTAACAGCTTTTCTTTTATTTCCAAGTCCAGCAAGCTAACCCTCCTCTCCAGCGTCGCTTTCCTCTTGATATAAATGCATGTTTCACTCATCGATGCGTCCGTCAGTTGGATGAAAGAGTCTCTTGAGAGTCAAAAAACCCTTCACAGTTTGGCTGTACCCATTTGAACAGTCATCAGAAGGGTTAGAAATTACGCTTTTCTGACGTGGTGCTGCTGTGACTTTAAGCCTCGCATCTGCCTTTCGGCCGTTTCAGTACATTTCAGTACATATCAGTTAATTTTCGCAAAAAAATCGAACTAAGCGTTCGCTTGAAAAACACCAATTCACTATTCGACCTCCATGGCTCCATTCTCGAACCCTCTCGTAGCCCTAATGTAACTTAAAACCGCCCAATTCAAGGCTAACAATGCATAACAGTACCTGTAGATAGTATCCCAATCAAACTGGTCATCATGTATACAATATTTTCACTAAAAGACTTAGTCCGTATTACCCCCCCCCCCCAAAAAAAAAAAATACGTAACAGTTCCGGATCAAGTTTTATTACGTTAAAAAAAATACAAGGAACGAAGTCCCCGAAAAATAGTGAAATTCAGAACTGAGGGCATCTTTGTGGGACAGATGTCCAACAGCTCTCGCTTTCCTTCTCCTGCGCGAGGTACGCATGGCAGCCTCCCTGCGTCTCTGAATGGCAATCACATACGACACACCTGGTCTCTTTTATATGCCTATGTACATAAATCTCGGGCCATGGTGTCGCATGTGTGTGTCGATTCGGATCTGATCGCGATGCCGGGATCTGCACCCAAGCATACAACGGTTTCCATAAGCAATTGTTGCAGGCGCGCGTGTCACCATCACGTTTTTCTTTTGTGGGTGTTGTGAGGCCTTGTATAAAGGGCTCTGTAACCATTGCCAATAACGCCTCAATACCCCTCCTGCACGATTTAACCTTCCTAAATCGCTTTGACTGTGAGTGCTGTGACACCCTTGCCACCCCCCACCCCCTTTCTTTTTACAGGTATGAAAATGTTAATCCTGGGTCGGACCAATTCATACACACCTGGCCACCCACCCCTTAAGCTCTCGGGGGCTTTAGCTTCCGTGCCGGCTGTAAATATACGAGGTCAAATGGTTATGGCCCATTTACGAACCAAAAAGTTAACTATAATGGTTCCCGCTGTCGGTTTCCACTCCCTCGCAAGCAGTCCAAATTTATCATGCTAATCAAAAGCGTAATTGGGAAACTCTGGAAAAGGACCCCCTACCCATGGCTTGAATGCAAGTCACGTGACCCGCACGGAAGCTACTTATTAAGACGGCTTGCCAAGCTTCTACAGGTTCTTTCCTGGACTTTAGACTACATGTAATTGAGGGTAATCATGACGGCCATCATGCTGGTCTCGCACGGCAACTGTACACGTAATGTCAAACAAGTTTGCTCTAAAGTGCTCTATACATTATGTAGCAACGGGCTTGTCAACCAGCAAGTCGTGATGACGAAGACGGATTGGACCTGGATGCAGCTTGTTACGTATTACTTTGAAGGTGCGACGGTGGTCAGAGTCAGTAATGCATTAATGCTTCCAACTTATTATTGCTTACTGCCAGAGAAAAGTAATTACGTGATGATCCTTCACTTGACGACAGCTTCTCCCAAGCAAACGTGGAAGGTTTTCTGCCAGTCCGGGTTAGGGATAGTTTAAATTCCTCAAAGTAATTTCTTGTTATACTCATACTCATAACTACTGACTTCTAAGTGCGATTGGGTTCAGTCAGAGTAAGCGCACAAAAGGGACTGTTTTCCTGCAAGAAAGCAGACATTAGGAACGAAACCCATTTGGGGACAAGTTCCAGTGTCGCACGTCTTTTGCAAACTTCTAACCACATGTAGAAACCAAGAACAGCCCCAGCAGTGCAGCGCGGCTCCATTGAAACAGCAATAATGAGCAGGACAAACTTGGGAGTTCGTTAGCGTTCAGGTGCGAGAAAAGGAGAAAAAAGGTTAAGTTAGAATTGGAGCAAAGACAGCCCCCGTGACTCACACGGGATCCCCAAATGAAGAAACAGCACCCAGTGTGTCTTCTTTAGTACAAGTTCCAACAAAGTTTCAACAAAAGACCTTTCCCACCACGTCGGACTTGCATTGAGTCAGGTCAAACAGGTAAATAGAACACGGACTACTCAGTACCCTCTATTAGCAAACAGGTACCGCAAGTCCAGACATATCCGCTTCTACCGTTTAGCTGGTAGCCTAGTCCTCCAAAGTCAACGAACCACAGAGGGCTAGCTCATTTATGTAGTTTCTTGTATCTTGTATTTTTAACTTCCTGGTTTTCTCATCTCATCCCATTCGGCTTAGTCAGGTTTTGGTTTGCGCTGATATGAAGCGAAATAAATCAACGTCGACCGATCGAAGTGGCTTAAGATGCTACTGCGTCGCGTCCTCTGTTAAACAACTTGGGTTCGTTTCCAAAGTTACAATTAGCGCGAGTTTACCCCGAAGCTTTGCCTAAAAGAATCTCTCCCCGAGTTGAATCTTCCCCAAATTCTGAAACTGATGACGCAGCAGAAACGTAGCAAACCTACGCGCAATTTAGAGGGTTATTACTCATTACCACACGGATATTGTGTGTTTATTCCCCTTCTTTATTCAGGAAAAATAGACCAATATGCGTTAACGTATTTGGTTTCAGAAGCTCTGGTGAGCAAAATAATGTTTGTACGCACATCCACTAGAAAATGCAGTGCCTCCAATGCTCCAAATGAGTCGAGATTCTTAGCCAAAATAAATAAACACAAACAAATAAAGTAATGCTACAAAACAACCTTACAGAGCTAAAACACTACCGTCAAGGACCGTTTAGAAGTTCTTTTTCCTTAAGTTTTCTAATTCCATGCCATCAGTGTAATGAGCAGTAATGAGACTACCGCGAAAGGTAAACACCTATCCTATCACGTTCCTATGTTTAGCTGCATTACGGTAGCGTTTGAGTCCCGTCTGCGAAAGGAAGAGCCCGATATAAAAAAATCTGCAAACGCACCTTTCCCCCAATTTTTTCCTTCTTATTTTTTGCCCCAAACATGCTTAATATCCCGGCACAGCTGTTGATAACTTGCAAGCTCAGCACGGTTGTTTGTATACCACCCTTGCCTAACTCTTTTCCTTTTTATTTGTACCCCGCATCTCGTCGGTACCTAATACCTCCTCGAATAATTTCCTTCTCTAGTTTGTGAGCCATGAGCGCTGTAGAGGTGTCCAGATGTGAACATGTGGCGTACCATAGCCCCTACATAGAGGGACACGGCCATTGACGCGGTGCATAAGTGCAAGTCGAAGAGGGTGCTTTACCTGCTGCTATACTTACGGCTGCTGCGTGCTCGTCGTCGTGATTCCCTCGGTACAGTTACTACAACTGTCTTTCAGCTAACTCTCCCTCGCTAACACACCTCGCAATCTATAGCAAGTAGGGTCCATATATCTAAAACGGGAATGAAAAGGTATCTCGGGATGGGGGGTGAGGTCAATTGTCCATGGGGTGGTTCCAGGCCGGGTTCGAGCTCGGAGCAGAGCCGGAAAGGATCTATATGGCAACAATAGAAAGCGTCAATGCATCCCTTGGTTGCTGCCTGCACAGGAGCTTGATTGAGATGCTGATGAGAATCGGGATTGCTGCATGCTGCAGGGGAGAATCTAACGATGATACATACCATTCACAAGCAAAAGAGGGAGGGGGAGGACAAATATCGCCCTTGCCGGCGGATTGATCAAAACCTGGGTCGAGCAGCCCCTCCATCGCTTATTTCTTTTTCTTTTTCCCTATTTGAAGCGTCTTTCATAGCCCCGAAACCTTGATTAGAACTCTGCATATCTATACCGTGTATACCTTTACGTGGCATCTGCTGTGATTCAACGGCAACGTGATCCTCCTCCCTCCCATACGTTTCTCTTCGGCGAGCTCGGAACAGCAAATTCGGCAGGAAAAAAGACTCCATAGCAGGCACCTATCTCGCACGAGTTTTTTTCGCGAGGAGGCCAAAAGGGTGTCAAGGTAAGTCAGAAGTTTTGGGCTGACGTGGCTAATAGAGTAATAGGGGGAGAGAAGCTGTGTTAGCGGTCTGCTCAAGTTTGAAAAGCAGAGAAAAAGGCTTCCAAACGAGGTAAGAGAAGCGATCAATGTGCGCTTGGCGCAACTCCAGCTTCCCTACATCAGCCGAAGGGTGGAACGAGGCCTTCTGCCTTTTTGCACCCATCGCTTTCTCCAAAGCAAAAGGGTACGGGCATGCATCCAACAATCCTTTTGCCGTGCTACGGTGTGCCGCCGTCTCGGGAACACATGAGCATCCAGCGCTGGTGTGACTGGTCGATTCTCTCCCTTTCTAGCACCTTGGCCAGGTAAGCAGGCGCCGTAAGCGACCACGTCGACGCTGACATCATGTTTTGCAGGCGTCTAGGGCTTCAAATACGGTTCGATACGGTCCCCTAACGTCGACAGCATCCCAAAGCACGGCCGCAAACTAGTCAAGCATAATGAACGGTACGCTACTGTTGGCTGTCCTTGTGTTTGGGTCCACATTTCCAGCAAAAACGCCTCATACCGGTTCAAAGCAAAGAATGCGAACACATTTTGCGTGCAGACCTTTTCGCCTTGGTGCACAGACCAGACCTCCACTACGACTTCTGGTCCCTGCGACCATTAAAACGTAAAAAAATAAAATAGAAAAAACAGATAAAAGACGCGCTTTACCTAAGACGTCATGATCTACGCCGAGCGGAATGGAATGCTTTAAACATCCTGGTGTCGAAACCTTAAGCTAACCAAAGATATCCAAAACCACCTGATGTGTACAGCATCGAATTTTGCATCCAGATCCATAATTGGCTCATTAATCTCCGCGTAAATACGCATATCTACAGCAAACCAGTGCTCCGTCCAGATTGAAAACAACGCCCTTTCCAAGACACACTTTGTTAAGGAAACACGAAAATATCCTTAGGCGAAATTCAAAATGACAAAAATACAAAAAACGCCCAGAGATGGATTAGGTGAGGCAAAAAAAAAAGTACGTGCCCGCTGCCCAGGCCAAAAAGCCTATTATTGAAGGCGTCAAGGGTAAAAAAGTAGAAAAAAAGTTCAAAATACAGGAAGATTCGTAAGTTTAATGGTGCATACCAGAATTAGATTCACCATCCCAAACTTCTTTTCTCAAATGAAAAATAGAAAGTAAAGGAAAGACAAGAAAAAAAGCACTTATAAGCAGTTCAAGGCATGGAAGCTGGCGATCTGCTACTGACATGCCAACATGCTTCCCACGTCTTGAATTTATTGATTAGGGGGGGTTGGGGTGGCCCATAGGCTATATAGGTAAAAGATGTAGATGATAAGAACGGATCTATAGCCTACACATACGTACGACCCAAACCGTCTCTTCTTTTCTCTTTCCCCATTTTCCCGTTTTTCTTTCACCTTGTCGTGCGCGTCGCTCTTATATGGACAATCGCCAAAAGCTATAAAGGTAATGAAAGCATCTCTTCCCAGACTTGGGATACAACAGCAAGAGCAGCTTATTAGAGCGTGAAAAATTAATTACATCCTCATATAAAAGCCACGACTGATGAGAGTCGGATATCAAAGAGAAACACTTTTTCTTCTTCTTATCTAGTTTCTTTTTTGGCCCCCGACTTGCTAATACGGGGGCATGAAGGTGTGTAAAACTGATACAAGGTATTTTGGCGACTTGGATTTTTTTTTAAGGGGGGTCCTTTCCACAACAGCAGAGAAAAAGTTTCCAGCCATTCCAATTCCAACATATATAAACACTGATAAGAAGTTGCTTCTAAAAAAAAGTTAAAAGCTCGCTCAGCGAAACGGAAGCTAAGAGCGAAGCGAAGGGAAATTTATCAAAAGAAAGCAGACAAAAGGCGCTTAATTGCGTCGAGTTATGTAGATGTTCTCCTACACACTCCTTTGACTTGCGTGTTTTTGCTTTTGTTTAGCTGCACCCGTTTTCTCTCAACAGCTCCTTTACTTCTTTTCCAGTTATCTTCTCTCAGAACGACTGGATCAATTTCATTCAAATTATGGTACACAATAAGAGGAGTCACTCTACAAATCGAATGCTTTATATTTTGCTAGTGGGGAAACTTGATCTTCTTGGCAATTCTAATCAAAATCCTGGTCCTTGTTTTCGATGAACTAATGTCTGACTTTCTGTGTTTACCATGCTTACTGCCTTTTTTTCTCGGTAGGGGGCAAGTTCACGGGATTCGGTTTGGGTCTGGGCTTACCTTCCACACTAAGGTAAACACACGGTTTGTTCCAAACGGAACAGGAGCCGAGTCAGGATCACCATCAAGCCTTTGTCAATATGCACAGGATTAAAAAGACTCCAGGATCAAGGGATGGGACAAGGAAGGTTGGGAAGCAGACAAGCACACGCAAGCCCCAGCCAAGGCAATTCTCATCTCCGTTCCGTTTCGCTCAATGCAATCTATTGAACCTCTAATATAGCACTTTTCTTTTATAGCGCTCTACTATGCACACTCCGGGCGACCCTTTCCATTTCTTACCATCGAGCCTATTATCAACTGCTCTTGACGGCAGTACTCCAGATTCCACTCCCTCTGGTGTCCTTCCTAATAAAAATCAGAATTGACCCAGATCGCACTGGATGACAGGCTTTCTGAAGGTGTCAAAATCTCTCTCTCTTCTTTTCTTTCGAAGGCAAGATTTAGGACTGTCCGACTCTCTTTGCCAAGTGCAATGGTGATACGGGACATGACGCAGGAGATGGCAATTATTGACTAACCGTGACAGGAGGCTACCGATCACGGCTTCTCTTTTACGTTTCCAAGGGATAAGAGAGCAGCTTACGCGAGTTGAGAGAACCGGGACCAGTGGAGTCATCTTGTCAAGTTAGGGGATTGTCTTTCAAAGTCTGGGGCCGTGAGATTACAACACATCCAGCATGTGTGAAGCTATTCCCCCGTGAAAGATTCTCCCCAAAAGAACAGAAATCAGGGCAAAAATCCTAGCCAATACTTTAAGTAACTTGCCCGTATTGCTCCAATACAGAAATGTACAATACTACAGTTTTTATAAAATAAAAAAATTGCTCCTTTAACTGCTCTTTTGCTGTAGTTATTAGATGTTGGTATTTTTTATGGAATGCTTGTAGGCTACATTGTAAACTAGACACGAAGAAGTTGTTTTCAACTTTTTACGAATTTTTATGACGAGTTGGAGTTTTGACATCACGACGCTTGTTCCATGGTTTCTATTTACTTGCTTACAAATGTAAACACAGATCGGATGCCATGGATGCCACGTCACAGACTGATACGTCTGTGACGTCAGAAGTTCTTTTATAGCACTACAACTTCGTCGTGCATGATGGAGAACCAAAATCATAAAACAACATAAAAAAGCCAAATTATCTTCAAAACATCACACTGGACCCGAATTTTTGCTTTACTTTTAATAAGGTTGTTTTTGTAGGGGGCGGCCATCGTTCTTTAAATTACAGCAAAGAAGCATGCATAATTACTGCAGCAATCTCTTGGTCAAACACCGCTCCAAATCAAGTTGAAGAGCCCTTCACCTGGGAAACGCCCCTAAATGAAAAGGGCCGTTTTGCAATCAAGGTAAAACCCAGGCACAGCAGTATTTGCAGTACGCCAATTTAGCCCAACAGCTAACAAACCCCCACCTCACTACCTCCTGGGCCGTGTGTATTGACAGACTACCGCGTGCACCTTTTGCGGTTCTCGAGAAGGTATATATGGTAGCCTACTTCAGGTTCCAAGCCCTGCCCCCAACCTAGCAAACAGAACCCTAAATCATATCGTGAGTCTGTGACAGTCAGGGATTTGACGTGTGTGTGTGTCGACCTGTGCAAATACCACTACTATTCCCTGGCCAAGGATTCCAAGGGAGGGAACTCTAATCCCGAGCCCCAACAAAACCCCAAGAATCAAGGGAAAAGTCTCGTGGAAGAAGGTACTTGGGACGCTTGGCCGAACATCTCCGACCTTGATAGAAGGCTTTCATCGACCATTTCTTTGCGGGACCTCGTAACAGCTTCAGCCAGAAAAAAAGAGGGAAAAAAGAAGAAACAAGAAAGGACAAAGCCAGTCCACAAACACCTCCTGATATGCTGCCTTTTTCCCTCATACATCTTCCCCTCAACCAGGGGCATTCGAGTACCTTTTTCCAGATGAAAAGATGAAGTTGGGCTACTGGCCAAGGTAAACATCGTGGGGAGATCTACTTCGGCAGGCGTACGCGTAAGGTGCACATCTTCCGCCGAGATCGGGAAAGCGAAATGGGGCACACATACACACACACACATACATACATACACACAGAACAGCGCGTCCAAAAGGGAATATATTAAAAGGTAGAGAGAGAGGGTGAACCAGGGGGGGAGGGCAGGCGAGCGAATATGGAAAACATTATATATCGGAGGGAAGAGGAGAGACGAGCACAAGAAAGAGATGCTCGGCGCGTGCCGGCGTGCCATACCGAATGGTTTTCGCTTGAATAGGCCAGTATACAGCGTCAAAAAAGGCAATGGAAGCGAGGGGGTGAATGACGAATTTGCTGCTTTGCCAAAGCAATGGCTTTTCCCCCTTCCTCCCTCCTCCACCCCCTTGCTACCTTTTTGTTGGGAGGTAAAGGTGGGACGGATTTACAATTCAAATGAGGTAAGGTTTTACTGCTATACGAAAGAGAGAACAAAGAAACCAGCCAGAGCGACGGACTGAGGCAAGGGGGGCGGGGCTTCCAGAGGTAAATAGCTTCAGCTCCAGGCTGGCGTCGAGCCGCTCTCCAACTTTTTTCTTTTTTTTTCACAGCTTGAGAAGTTCGTCGTGCGGGGCGTAAACCACTTTGCCAGCCAAATAAACCCCCAGGAAAGCGCATTTCAGGTGACATGTTTTGACCCTTAAGGTGAGTACGGCAACGAAAGGCATGGGAGAACGGCAGTCGAACTGACTTTAAAGACTCTGGATTAGTTTATTCATGCGTTCCGTAATGCCACGCGCGGAATCAATGTTTTCTTTTCTATTTAGTTGTAGCAAACTTAAATCAACTAGCTCTTGCCAGCCAAATCCCTTAGCAATTGGATAGGATTATTTTTCATGTTGAGCTGCCATCGGTGTGTGTTACCCCTACGAGATTCCATACTCACTTGTCCATACAGGGTCTGGTCTTTTCTCAATGCAGACAGTTTTCTATGTGAGAGGAGGACGTCGAAAGGTTGGTAAAGCAAGCCTCTTACACTATTCCAAATTTCCTGAGCACTTGGCTCGAGATAAATGGCTATTACTCCATGTCTAACCATTACTCACTCACCTCAGAAAAACTGGAGTGCGATGCTCAGTCTTGGTGGTTTGGGGCGCTCTCCTTTCCTTCTAGCCCAATTAAAATAATGGCTCCGGTGTAGTGCTCATACACTTTAAATCATCCCAACTGTGGCATCGTGTGATAGGTCCTGGGGTTCTATGGGAAAACAGAGCAAATCAGGCAAAGCAAGTAAAAGAAAGGTTTTACAAGGCAAGTCCGCTACAAAATATTTCATTCGCACGCCAACAAAATATTTCATTCGCACGCCAACAAAATATTTCATTCGCACGCCAACAAAATATTTCATTCGCACGCCAACAAAAATTCAAATTTGATCCCAAGACAAAAGCAGAAAGCCGCTGGTTGAAGTATTGCAGAAGAGGTCCGTAATCAAATCATGGGCAATTCAGTAACTGGGGGTTCGTTTCCATATAAAGTATGCTGCATTGCCAAAGACCGTTAGGAAAACGACGAGTCGTATAGTAAAAGATAGAGAGGTGGTGGGTGTGTGGTGTATAGGGGGTAACAAAAGATGCCATTAGCTCTGGCTGTGCCCGCGTGATGGAAAAGGCAAAAGGGGTGCAGCAGCAGAATCTGATGGGATGCTGAGGTAAGCTCAATCCCTGGCCATATGCATCCTTTTCTTTGGATCTGGCTTCACTCATGCTCCTTTTCTCTTCTGCCGGTCGTTGTCTGCACTTGGGATAGCGGCATCAGGGCGCAAGGGGAGAGATATTGTGATTCAACCTGGCTGTACTATACGGGGACGGACGGATCGGCCCGGTGCACACGGACAATGAGGGCGCCGTTGGGCTTGTTTAAGCTTTGACAAACGTTTGTGCAACGGGGCACGTGGATGGATATTTACGAAGAGGGGGGGTTAGAATTAAGATTGAGGTAACATACGCCACACAACGAGATATTTCAGCGTCTGGTTTCGCATCGGAGCTTCCCCCTTATAAATACGAAAGGTAAACTATGCTGGCGATGCGATTCAAAGCCACGGTTCAATACGTTTTGGAACTAGTCAAAATCACATGTTGAGAGGTTGATGGCTTGTTGTTCTAGTCCTTATTACTATAAAACGACGAACTTTGTTACACATGTCTGTGGACAGCCGTTCACGCGTTACTGGCATGCCAAATTTCACGTTATGACGTCACAGACCTTCCATGGCGTCGACTTCGGCGCTTGTTACCATAATTACTGTTTATTCCCCTGTTTAAAATAGTAAACAAGGGCATAAATACATCAGTGACGCCAGCAAGCCACGTGACCCATTTTTTGAAATTTCTTTAATGGCTTCATGTCTACTTCGCGGATGATGGAAATACAACTTGTAACTTGAAATTGTATGCATTTTTTAAAAACAAGATACTTAAAGATGAATAACCTTTTAATTCCCCTGAAGATGTTATTTTTCGCCAACTTTTCCTAACGTATTTTCACAAAGCAAAGCGTAACAGTTATTACAACAGTTTAAAGCGTTACTCAAGGGCCAAATTTACGTTAGCCAAGCACAAGTTACAGAGAAGACAAGAACACGTGCGACCATATGGGGCTCGGCGGCGCCGGTATAAGTCTATTCCTGGCGCTTTTTACCTGTCAAGATGTTCGACGCCAGGATAGGTTGATTCTGTAAGCCCTGGCTGCATACCAAATAAGAGCACCTGACCTGCTCCTCGGATAAAGAATGGAAGCTGTCATTAACGCTCGGCCAAATGGGAATTGTCGACTCGAACTAATTCGGTCCGAGACAGCAGCAAGGGGTGCTAAGAAAAATTATTCTCGTTAAAACTCCTCCTCTCAGTGCCAGAGCTCTATAGTAAGTTGCCCCCCTCATGGATGCATCCGAGAACGCCTCATCCAGTGTAAAGGGCGTTGAAGGTGGGGGAGGAGGGTTTGGGATGCTGTTCTACAATATTACTTTATTGGCAAAGAGTTTCATGGGAACCAGAAAGGGGCCTTCGCACGCAACAGAGTCCGAGCTTTCGGGTTCACGGCTCAGCATCCTCCCTCATCTCATAAATGCAATCTGCTTGCTCCTTTCTCTCCGTAATCGTAGCGTCAGTACGGAATATACGTGGGATCCTTTCGCCCGAGGATTGATGCCAGGAACAGGAACACGGCTCCTACGAGAGCATGAAGAATTGCTCAGTGCTCATGGCCGTGACGACGATCCACGTCGGGATGCGATGCTGGCTGTGGGACACGTGACCCTAAGCCTCAGCATGAATAGGCGGTGATGAGCCACTGAGATGGCGGATTATATATGCTCGTTCGAGATTAGCATACGAGCCGCCACGACTATGCTACTTGACAAAAAGAATCCCGGCAGTGGAAGAGGAACTACTCCACAAAAAAAGGATGAAAAAAAAAGTTAAATTAGGGACAGGAAGGAACCTGTGAACTCAACCTGATCCTGACGCTTTTCCCGACACTCCTTGTCATGCAAATGAAGGCGAGAATGGGTTGTGGTGTGGGCCTGCCGCTGTGCGAAAAACAAGGTAGCCTGCACAGTGCACAGGAGTGCATATGGCCCTGTCAACCCGTTAGCAAGGCGGGTTCATTAGAGCCTTTTCACTTGTTGACAATTTCTGCTAAAAGTCGGCCAACCTGGTGTACTACTCCCCTGAAAAGGGTTGAAGGAAAAGTTTCGTTTGACGAGTCCGCGAGAGTCAAGAGAGCCACACTAGCTATTACACGCAATTGAGCGCCCTTATTTCGGTACTGGCCAGCGACCAGACTCGAGGGTCAAGTCAACAAAATCGCGAAACACCGCTAGGAAGACTGTATTTGCGATAGCCCAGACGCTCAAGTGACGAAGACGCTCCTACACTCCTACGTCGGAGCTGAAAGTAGAGACACATACAAATCGGTCCTCATTTTTCACCGACACACCAACTCTCGGGATAAATGACCCTAATGAATTTCTGGTAAAGCGTGAGAGTCTCTCCGGAAGACTTATAAGAAGCAAAGTAAGACTGGGTGTGCCTACAATTTCCGAGAAGAGGAGAGACAAGCGAGTCCAGGTGGAAGATGACAGCCTTCCTTTTTTCGGCCTTTTTGAGGGGGGTGAAAACTTGAAGCTTCCAGGAGAGAAGGCCAGAGGAAAAGGGATATGTATGACAGAAAAGACCTCGCATTTCTGCGGCACAGGAGAGCAGGAGCCTGTTATCTGCTATCTGTGTCTTGCAGGAGGCCAAGAAACGGATGGAGAAATGAGGCTTGCTTGGACGGAAATGAGGGCAATGTGTGTGTGTATGTGAGGAAGGTAAAAGGACGAAAAGGTAATGGCTCAAGCTATGTGTGTCCAGGAGCCATGACAAGGGAGAGATGAAGCTGGGAGGAGAGGCTGGGCAATAGAAGAGCCAAAGCCACGAGCACATGCACAGGATGCTGACGAAGCTTCCTTTCCCCTCTCCCCCTACTACCCTATACTTTGCTCTTGAAGAGGTTTAAGTTGGGAAGGTTCTCTTCCCTCCGCTGTCTTTTCCATTCGCTAAATCAAGACCTGTGATTTCAAATTTATGATCGCGGAGTGGACTTTGGATGGAGTACAGACGCAACCAAAGCTTGACCAATAACGTTTTAGTGATGCGTTTAGCTCAGGTGTAATGGAGAAGTTGAAGCTTAGCACGGAATTTTTTACTTCTTTTGATGCGGAGTTCAGGGTCAGGTTGAGATGGACACATGATCTTAGATAGAAAAGTGACACGTAATATCCTATCCCGCTAGAAAAACCAGATGATCTAGCACGAAACCGATAGGAACTAATAACACAAGGACAGGATTAGTAGCACATTAACAGGGGAGAGATTCTCAACAATACTTGAAAACTTCAGATGTGGATGTCTTTGACATTCTTACACACACAAAATATCCATGTGAGGGCTGTTAAAAGCTAGCACGGGAACAACACCAAGGCAGCATGCCAGGAAAACAAGACAAGAACTTGCATGGGGGTTGTCATCAATCATCAGTCAGTTTGGCATCTTCATTGGCAAACTGTACTGTAGGAAACGCAAGACAAAACTTACTATACGAATTATAATGTGTCCAATTGAATGCTTGATGTTACACTGTAATTTCCACTATCTAATAAACCTCTCAATTCACTAACTTTTGCTAAAACAACCGAAATCCGTTGCCTTGCCCCAACAAAAGCGAACAACATTGACCTACTTTTTAGCTTAATCGATATATGATTCCTTGGTATCGATCTGAAATACAAATGACTAGTTTTAAACAAAAAGGGAGTTTAGGTTAAAACTCACTACAAACAAAGTGAGTTTGTAGGCTAATTCTGCAGCTTAGTAATACTCTTTAGTTGTTAGTTAGTTATTCGCTTTTAAATTGTAGCAGACTCTGGAAAATCGTTAAGACAGACGATATTGGGACCGATTCTAATACATAAACAAAAGGCCTCAGCGACGGAAATTTGAATCGGCAACCAAACGGTATTTTTTATTCTCGCTCCCAGAAGTGTTCAAAGATGGCGACATTTAAGTTAGAAAATGGACTTTAAATTGGATGCAAATAAGAAAATAGTTACGAAAACCGACAAAATGCGTTACCTGAACGCTGTCGAGTTTTTACAGGTATATTACTTGCAACGTAAAGAATGGGAACAAATCCAGAACGTGATGTTTTCGTACTCTGAAACGAGCTACAATCGGTGCTGCATTAAAGGGCTTACAAGCCACAAAGGTGCTCTGTTCAGGGCTTGTTCTAAAAAAATATCTCGCTTGCTAATAACTGTAATATTCGTAGTCTTCCTTTTGTGATTGCCGTCAAACTATGCGAAATTATTAGATTTTAACCATGAGATTTTAACTCTCGAGAATGCGAAATGTAGAAATGCTGATTACACTTCTCATTTATTTCCTTGGAATTTTACGAAACGAACCTTTCCAATGTTGTGTTTCTTTAAAAAATTTCTTGTTAAATGTAACCCAGTCTACCTTTACGTTGACAAAAGTTAGCCTAGTATCCTGCGAGCACATACATTGGATATGATCCAGCGGAATTCTACTGAACATTAGCTGACACTTGATCCGAGCGGAAAGCTACAGAAAGTAAAGCAAAAGCAAGTTCTCGGAATTGTTGGGGTTGTATAGGTTCGTCCGGCTCTCAAATGACTTCTCGGCCCACCTTTCCGATTTTCGGGAGATCTGAGGAGAGCAAGTCCGGGGCATTTTTACTAGCACGTTTTGTTTATTTCACCTTTAAATGCTCTCCCTTGCTTTCGTGGACTTTTCTATGAGGAGGACAGAGCGAGTTCCCCACGTTCGCTGTGGAGGAAAAGTCCCCGCCCAACTTAAAGCTTCCTGTGCCCAGTGTGATACGCCCTGGTGGCCCGGTGTGTGTAATATCGCATTTGGGGTATACGGTATGGAGGTGTGTCGGACCGTTCGTATGCCGTGAGCGCGCCTCCCCCTCCCCGTGTGTCTCCCGCGGTTTTAAGCCTGGCCAAGTTGGGCCGGGTCGAGCCGGGCAGCACAGCACAGCATAGCGAGCACCGGTGCTCCGGCCGTCTACCACGGACGGCAACACGGCCAGACCGACACCGACCTGCGGCGCAGGCAGTAGAGAAGCATTCTGTTCCCGGCCATCGTACCAAACCAACAACTGCAAAAAAAGTGAATCCTTCTCACACCCACTTCCCTAACCTGCAACTCGAAACTCACAAGTGCTTAGGTAAGGTGTTTTGCATAATTTTGACTTCATTTGCATATTATTTTTTTCTCCGAAGTACAGAAGTTCGCCACCGTTCCACACGAAAACATTAGGTTTTGACTATTGACAAGGATACAAATGGGGGTAGTTTTATACGGTGTGCTTCTTTTCCAAAGTGGTGAATCGCTCCCGATTTTTCAGTTCCATCTTCCATGCGCTTCACGCTTATAGTAGTGAGCTCGGCTAAGTGAGGAAGAGTTTATTTCTGGCGCAGCCCACCTGTACTTGATTCCGCTTGCGTGAGAAAGCCAAAATAGCCACGGACTTGTACACTAAACACAACACATGTAACTTGGCATGGAATTTGGAATTTGGTTGCGTTTTAAGGTGCATTTCCTTACCCGTTACTACGCAAGTGGGTGTTTAAGATTAGTCAACATATGCAAATTTCACGCTGTGATGGTTGACAGTTGATTTTGAGCACCAGAAGCCTCGCAGACTTGGGCTTCTGTCTTGGAGTGTGTGATGGAGGAGAGACGCAAGCAAGTCTGCGTTTCATCTGCGTGACATGCGTACAAGCATCTCTCTTAAGTCTTAAACTGTCGTGCATTACCAATTGCCTACTTTGATAAGGAACAGAAAAACGATAGGCCTTTTACGAAACTTTCCCAATTCCCTTTGAACTTGACCCCCGCCGATTTAATCCGTACTTTCTATCTTTCTACCTGTGTATACACCGCAGTTCAGTTTTCGTGGATGAAAAACCTGACTGCGATGAGCCAAAGTCCTAAGCAAACAAGTCAACAGTTCAGGTTTCTGGGTATTGACATGCTCTTCTGCGAATGTGTTTGGTATATGTATCTATTTACGGACTCTGGGTTTTTACTAATTGGAAAACGTTTTGTCTGTTTCAGGTTGGAACCGGAATCGGAGAACCCCTGTCTGAAAGGTCGATCTTATGCAAACGAAGCGAGTGTCAGTGGACTTGGAACACCGTTTAATATCGTTTGAGATTCTGGCAAGACTTTTTTGGCGTAGCTGGAGTGATCCGACATTGAATTGCCATTGCAGTGTGACAACAAGCGAGCCTACACGGAAAACCAAGCAATTTTGCTTAATTCTTTTCGGACAGTGACTTTTTGCCATCGGGTTCCGTAGAAATTGTCGCGTAGACTTGAAACCACAAAGGAATTAGAAGTGCGAGTGTGTCGAGTGACGGTATTCCATCCGAGACTTGGTTGTTGTTGTTTTTTTTCCTGCTCCAAGCTGGCTCTGTCCTGCAAGTCATTTGTTGCAAATGAGGAAAAAAGGACCTTCTCGAAGACTGCTGCTTGCTGAAGGTAAGTCTTTTCCCGTTTGACTTGGCTCAAGAGAGCCTTTTAACAGCAAGTAAGGACTTGATTAAGCCACACTTCATGAAGATCAAGATGACAAAAGAACATGAGTGAATGACTCATCGACCCAATATAGTTTCTGGCTTGGTTCGCGGCCTCACTCTCGTCTTAATATACGGGGCCAACGGGGCAAAAAAATAAATTGACCTTGATCGCGTACATCATTTACCGTGTTTTCTCCTACTGAGCTCATCTGGTGGGAATAACATATATATAAAAAAATTAAAGTAAAAATCAAGCTTCATTTCAATTGGTTCTTTTTCCCGGGTTCGGACAAAACCAAACCGCAACCGTAGGGACAGACAGGCTTGGGTTACTATCCTCCAATGGAATGGAGGCGCTTCCTCCTGTAATTTTGCGCCTGAAAATTCGTTGGGAACCCGTATTTTTACAGCCCTGGAACACCTTCCCACCGTTTTATTTTTATTTCTACTTCGAGGAGGTATTTTAGACAAAGAGTAAGAAGTTAGGAAGTTTCGGGGAAGAGGGGGGATGGAAGAGGAGAGACGAACTGAACTGGGCGGTGCTAGGATTTATGGGTACAATAATGTCGCCTGGAAATTGGGCTCCAAGAAGCCAACCGTGACATCGGAAACGGGGCGCTGCCATTTTCCACCAGGGCAGAGCTTACACACCAAACACTTTGTGCTCTCTTAGATTTCCACGATTATAATGGCCCAGCCTCTCTGGCTCCGTTCGTGTCGCATCTTAGCCTTTCTTAGTTTTTTCCTTTCCTTTTTGCTTCTTCCTCTTTTTTAACTTTATTTTAGCTTCTTATTTTTTATCTTTTCCATGAGCAAGCTTGGTCCAAGCATGGCTCCCAAAGGTGTCTGAAAAGAGGATGATTGTAACCATAACCCATCAGTTTCTGAGCTTGACTTGAGCGTTGTCGAGTAGCCAGTAAAGGGCCAGGAAAACGGGCGTTTGCCTGGGAAGGTGTGGCTGGCTGGCTAGATAAGGAAAAAAAAAGCTAGGTCGACTTTTTGGGGGTTCTAAACGTCCGAGATAAGGGCAAAGAGGTAGAATGAGGTGCTTTTGTCTACTATGGGTGTTTGCCTTTGCCTGGTTCTCTCTTATAGCTTTTGAATGCAACCAGGCGAGGGCCAATAAGGTCGTGGCTTGGGTCGTAAACCTGCAAAGCTGGGTGTTTGGACCCTGGTGATAAATGGGGCGCAGGTGGACATTGGAAATGGCCGGGAAAAGGGGCGGCCATGGGCCCAAAAAAAGTACTAAAGTTCGGTGGAAGAAATGGGTTACAGTTTTCCAAGAGTGTGAAAACGATAGCTTCAAAAGGCCGCGCCTGAGGTACGGCCTTCTATTAATTTCAAAAACATGCGAACATTGTGCTATATATTCGGTGAGGGCTATTTATGAGTACGAGTTTTGAGTACGGAAACACTTCGTGGCCGTTTTGTTCACTGCGAGGCAACATGTTCCCACGTTGTTTGTAGCGTACACATCAATGGCCTTACCATATGTTTAGCTTGCTACAACCGTTTCACGGGTGGATTTGGTCCCTCTTACTTAAAATATAAAAACTACTCTTACCAAAACTATAATAATAGAAGTAACTCAACCCCTTAGAATATAATAATAATAATAATAGTAATTCCCAAGTCTTGAGACGAAAAACATGGGAAGGTTTAGTTTATTTTAAACTAATGTTATCGCTTCTGACTTCCGAATTCGTCACCGTAAAGAACGTCATGTCTCCAGTAAGATTTGAACCCAACTTCGTCGTGTGACGCATCGCTAAAATTCTTTAATAATAAATTGGAAAAATTGTGTACACAGTGCTAAAATTAAGGGCAGCTTGTTCATCTCTGGCAAAGACATTTAAAAAATGGTAATAATGAAAATTAGGATTGTATTGGAAAGCGGCATGGGGGAGAAAGGGATCTGATTAGTGAGTCAGGTAGGGGTTAGAGAACAGGGTGAGAACAAGGTATAAAGCGGAGGAGTTTTTTTTTGGAGAAGGGGTGTTGTAAGGCCTTGGTGGTGTCATCAAGGCAATCTCTGGGGACACATATCCCAAGACCAGGACTAGTGCTTCATCAAAAATGTATTCCCCTTCGCATCTCTCCACTTCCTCTGCGTGTGTATATGGATGCTGGGAAAGGGGAGGGGAAGGATGTTGACACCTTTTTTATGGAACGTTGTATTAATCTAGAGTACTTGGGGAAAAAGAAGACGTTCAGGTATAAAATGAAGGAGAACGTTACACAGGTCTGAGGTAAGGCAAGGTGCTACGCCGAGACGCTGATAAGCTAACCTGACTCGTCAACCTTTGGGACTCGTAAATTCGCTAGCGACCTAGATTTCCCCAGCACACACACGTTCCACAAGGGGGTTGTCGCTGTCGACTTGTTCTCCTTTCTTTTTATGTATACATATATATATATACCGAACGGGGAGGTAATTCGCAGCCAAGGTGGCAGAAAGAGTCACCACAAAAAGGAAAACTTGACTCGCATAGAGAGCCCCCTGGAGACCTTTTGTGTCCCTGTAAGAGGTCAAATTGAGGTTACGGTGATGTCAGATAAAAATAGTTTTTAGCAAGAAAAAAACTAACAGGTTTTTGTCCGTCCTTGGAAAGAAAGTTTCCTTATTGTTATTCCTTTTTTTAACCCCAGTGCATTGTTTTGGTGTCGGAAGGAGTCTAATTGAATCCATGTCATCTATGAATCTTCGACCAGCGTCAGCCAGAATGGGGGTTTGGACAAGTATTTGAAACGCGTCAAGTTTTGATGAACTGGAGGCAAATGAACCCAAGGCTCTAATCAAGACTCGGTACGCACGGGCTATATTGTGTTCAAGCCTAGTTGGCCCTTGCGTACTAATGTCAGCACAGATGCACCAGACGGGGTATTTGGACTGGGCTGGACTGTACAGCAGAAAAAGCATCAAAGTCTGACAACAAGAGCATTGGCAATGCCAGCGGAGCAATGCAATGCATTGCCAGGTTAGGTAAGGTAGGAAATCAATAATGGTAGGTGGGAGAAGCCTGAACGTGAACGAAAATGTTTTCGAGCCAAACATACACCTCAGCATAAATAAAAGCTCCTTTCAGGCTATTTCGCTCGGTATCGACAGTAACCCTTTCGGATTTGATCGTTAAGCTAAACTCGTTTTAAGCAGTCCAAATTAAAACTATCGTTTAAAAATATGTATTTTTCCCTTATTAATTTAGGGCTTAACCCTAGAAAGTCTTATATTCTAATTTCATTTGTAGCTAAATAGAAAGTCTAAATGAAATTCAAAGTCCAACTCGATACGAAATTTTTGGTAATTCTGAGATCTTCAATGCCTCAATTTAAGACTTTTAAAACAATTATTCTACTTTCGATAAATGGAGATAGATTAAAAACGAGTTACATTGGTTTTCGTGTTAAAATAGCGCGACGTTTCATCAAGTTATGGTTCAGTTTAGCTCATAATTTCAAGATTAAACGCCAAGATATTAGTTGAGTTACGTCAAACTTAAGTCGCCAGAAGAGGACTATATTTTCTGATTAATTTTGTTGAATATCGAGGGAACGGAAATGTTTCCTGCCTGCCTGGCCAAGCTAATCACGTAGTGTAGCTTGTTCTAACGCTCTTATCACACTTAGTTTCCGCTGAATCATCCTCACCAAGTCCCTCGACCACATCAATCATTACTTGCTTAGCAAATACTTCCACAAATTCAAAAGTTCCTCGTTCAAGTTTTTTCAGGTTTTTCCCCCTTCGTAAGAGAATTAGATCCTTATTCTGATGTATAAAGGAAAAGAAAATACATATACCTCAAGTTGGGTTGGTCGGAATAAAAAAGTATAATAATGGGTTCGGTAGCTCATTAACCTGCCAGTATGCAGAACAGACACATGCATGGACGAGGGGGTGGGCCATCTGGCATTCTTGCCAGTCGCAACGTCTCCAAACCGCCCCCCTCCCCTCTTGCCACTTAATTGATTGTGTTTTATATTCGCAGCCTCTTTTCTAAGCGCAGAGGAGAAGGAAAAGGGGGGTAGCTTTATAATATTTCCTAATGTAAACACCTTAGTAGGAGACCGACGTTTTCAGACCCTCCAAAAATGCCTCTTGCAACCATAGCACCCGACCCCAAGATTGTTTACTGCTTTCGAGTGTCTCGATGGCTTTGCAAAGCCTACTGGCTTGCCTGGGGAACGTTTCATAAATTGTCTCAGATGAAACTTTATGAAAGTTTGCTTCTTGCTTCTCTCAAAACCCCCCCTCTTCTTCTTTTTGGGCATTTTTGATTTAGTTACATGTATTGTAAAAAAAAGGCATGGAAAGGCAGCACCCCACACTTTGATGGTCAGCGATGCAGAGTCGCTGATCTGACAGGCCTTCCTAAAACATGTAAAATTCTCGAGTTTTTCGGGGGTTTTTCCCTTCATTTTATTTTAGTTTGCCCGACCATCGCCATGGCTAGGTTTCCGAGAGTCAAGCATTTACATATTACACACTAAACGGCAGCTAGCTGTAAGTAGAAGCACGGTCCTCTGTCTTCCTGGATGTTGCATCTCGTTTATAACTTGAGCGTTAGCGAGTCCGAAAAAGGTGTTGTACGCCTCATTGCGTCAGGTTCTCGTTAACTGCCGTCCTTAAGTCCCGGTCTCTTGGTTCTGAGCGACGTCCTGAGCGTCTATCCGGAAGGTCTATAAAAGCGTCCCAATTTTTTTCTTTTTGGTGTATTCACTTTTGACTTGGCGTAGGAAAGTTTTCGACGGCGCCGGAAGACTTAATCATCACAAAAAAATAGCGTACAAGGAGTTCACTTTCAAATTATTGCCTTTGAAAAGGGAAATAAGGCCACGACGCGGATGTTGTATGTATATAGGTTTTGAAATCTTGGGAGCACTTTAATGGGGCTTTCTTTTTGTGAACTTGAGACGGTAGAATGGAAGGTATGGCAACAATAGCAAATTACTAAAGCGTACACCTGCAAAGGCCATTTCTCTTCTCCGTTTTCCTTTTTTTTCTTGAGTTTCGGCGTAGGCGCCCGCGAACATGACACGTTCGACGGTACCGTTTACCGTTGTTTGCCGTGCAGTTTTCATGCCCTACCGTTTTATATCATCCCGAAGCGTGACTTGGTCTAGATATGTGGGCTGTGTTAATGAGCACCTGGCTTCCCTCCTTTTTTTTGCACAGACTCTCGGTTGGGGGAGCAGGGTGCTTAAGCACTCTAAATATATATTTTTCCCTAGAAAAGTTATGATTCCAAACTTTTTATTCCATACATTTGGAGATTTTATTTAATAAACTTTGTATACATATTTAATAAATGTGGAAATTTGTGTAATAAAGTTTTTTTAACAAATGTATGTATTTCAAGAACGCCGCAGACGATAATACTGTACGTCGGACAATCGACGTGGTTCGTCTTTAAAAAAATTAAGAAAATTTGAAATTTTTCAGGACATTTTGAATTTTATTTAATAAAGCTGGAAATTTTATGTAGGCAATTGTACATTATTAAGAGGGGCGAATGCTTATGATTTGGAATAATAAGACTAATTGAGCAGACCGAGGAAAGTCGACTTGGAAAAGCTCCATAACTCGATGTTGATTGGCTTTTGTTGGCATTGTGTGAGCGTCTTTGGATTGTCATGCATATATATGAGTCAGGAACAAGAGAAAGTGAAATAAATACCTTGGGAGCTTTATTTGGGAGAGCTTGGCAAGCTCTAAGAAGTCGGAACACAGGGCTACTAAGTCCCTTTCTTGGCGTTGGGGAGTTGGGAGTCGGAAGATACAGCCCCGAGGCCTAGAAGTGAATAGAGGCTTACAAGTTGACAAGTTTGGCAACCTGCGAGAGCCCGAATCATAGCTAAGAATCCCTGAAGCTCGCTTGCCAGCATCAGCGTTTCCGTTTCACCTAAAAACTTGCACCGAAAAAAAGGCAAGAAGACAAGAGGGGGAGGGTTTTTATATTCGTAGCAATTGAGAGAGAAGAGATGGGGGGGGGGGGTCCCGGGTCCTGTAATCCGTTGTTAGAAGCGAGCGCATGCAAGATCACGTTGATTTGAGCCGGTAGGAAGCCTGTTTGATGAAGAATCTACCTTCGCCTCAGCGACACTCAATTTAAATAAAGCCCCTTCCGGATTAAGCCAGAAGTGTAATGGGCTGTGTGATGACGAGGAGTTCGGAGGAGAGTCAGGCTATAGTCACGCTGCTTTATTGGGAAAAACAAAAGAAAAGCGCGTTGGGGTACAGTACAGTTGTTGAATTAGTCAAATAAAGTTGTTTTTATTGGAGAGGAGTAAGTTACCCATTCCCATTTGGGGAAAGCCGCGGGAGGTTAGAAGGAAACTTTGAGCCGGGGAAAGAGATGGAAGAGTTTGAGCAAGGTTTTGAGTGCACGGGATTTTTTTTTACCACTGGCCAGCCATGGTATCCAAGTGAAAGCATTCGTGTATGTGTCATCTAAAGGGCGAATTGTCTGTGCTGTTTTAAATCATCTCCTAAACCTGTCACAATGGTAATGAGACGGAGGGGCTCCCGTAATGGGCTCAGCAATCAAGACTTGCGCAGCCAAGCTACGAGAAAAGCACGGGCTTTTTGTCGTAACTTACCAACCCTATAACCTCTCTCCCCGTACTTTTCTCCCTCTTTATGTCGGAAGCTTAGCTGTTAGCTCCGGATCCCAACCAGCGTCATTTGCACGACTCGGAACGCTGCCTACAAGCGATGACAGGCTCTTTCTTAAGTTCTGTAGTGAAAATCTTTGGGAGTGTATTCCCATATACACTCCACAAAATGTCGGCTAACTTGTATGTCAGTCAACGTAATATTTCACGTGGGAAAATGTAATATTACGGTATACACAACATAATTTGAAGCAGTTCACTGTTAACGTGTATATATGTTCATGGGTTAGTTGAGGAAAAACGTTGATGGCGTTATCGATTGTTGGTCACATTTAGTTTTTGACTGTTCTGGCGGAGCTAACCGATTACATGGTGCCGAGCGATACGGAGGCAAAAGGAAACCGATTATCTAATCGAATACTTGTAAAAGGAGAGCTCATTTCGCAGTCTAATTATGTAGAGATGGTGGAAATGTGGAAAGCGCAAGCTGCTGGATGAAAACAAATTATCTTTCTCCCGGACAGGTGGTTTTCATGGCCAGGGTTTTCTCTTTTTCAAAAATAAAATTCAGGAAATTAGGTAGAATCTCCCATTCTAAACCGACACAGGCAAAATCGTTTCGGGCTCCGAAAGAAAAAGAGGAGCTAAAATGAAGAGAAGAAGCCACGACCAGAAAAACTTGGCTTGTAAGCCTAAGATGAAATGGAAATTATCCATCGTTTAGACAACCTGCCGTATCTCAATGTTTTAACTCCTTTTTTTCCTTTTGGCTCAAACCTATCTTGAAAGTGCATTGCGCGCGCATGGAGAAGCAGCTAATTTTCCTGCTATTGGATTGGTTCCAACAGGACGTTTTTGTTATTTAAAAAAAGGAACATGTACGTGTTGAAAGAGAAGTGTTTAATAAGGTCGAGTAGAGTTGACAGTTAAAAGACGTTTGGATTTCATTAAAAGGCGGAGGGATTCTGCGTGGAATATTAGACCAAGACTTTCCAGTTAATTTGTATACTTGTGGTTCGAAAAGAAAGTTTGAAGGACAAATGGCAAAGTTTTTTTTGTCTTTTTCTAAGTTTTCCCCCCGTTCATAGCAAAGTTGAGATAAAAGTTGTCCAAGATTCGTCGTCGGATGATGTGTGTGTGAGAGAGCGCCCAATGAAGTGGGCTGTTGTAGAGAACCAATTAGAATCAATCTTGACACGTAATGATCCTTTCAACTTGCTCATTTCCCAGGCTTTGCATACTCGTTCATTTGCCGTTATCATGCAGATCTTAGGGTAGACATGTGATCTGAATACAGACATGGAAAAGAGTTTTGGCCCGGACGAAAAGAAGAAAATGAACCCCAGTTGTGAGATTTGACATGAGCGAGAGAGAAATTGGCCAAAAGAGGTCATATGTAATAAGGAATTGAATCTCAAAGTTTGAATCTCGTGTTGAAAGTCACGCCCTAATTAGCAGTTATTGGTTTATGTTTCTCTTAAATTAGCACCTGTTTTTGATGAGGTATTGTGAGCATGCTATACGGTAAATTGGCTCTAATTTAGTGTGCATTTTTGGCGACCTTTCAGTGGAGAAGGCGTTACGAAGCTCGAGAGAAAATAAAAAAAAGAAAATAATTCCGAGCTAAGAAAAGGGGAAAATAAAAAAAGGTAAGACGCCGGCGACGCCACTGGGGGAAAAGTCGTTGTCAGGAAAGAAGTATAAGAAGAAGAATAAAGTCCCAGATTGTTGGTTCTTGGTGGCAGGAATGCCTGAATTCCTTGGCGCCGGACTGGCGGGAAGCTGCTGTGGGCATCAATGGCTACAGCGGCTGCTGCTGTGGCGTTGGCGGCGTCTTTTTAAGCTCTAAACCTCCGTACACACTACATAACACATTGGAAACCTTTTTTTTATCTCCTCGACTTGAGGTATATAAGAAAAGACCAGAGAATCAACCCAAGTAGTCTTTTATAGCGCACCTTTGGCGCCAATCTGAAAAACCGAACCTTTTTTTATAGCTTGTTTCATAGATTGCCCAGCTTTACCGTACATGTTCGAGAAAACCAGAACTGGTCAATGCATCGCTTAGAAATTAGCTGCTAATATTGAATAGTTTAGCCCAATGCATATACTTTTTATTATTTATATTCTTACGCTCTGTCGATAAAAACAGGCCCTCCTTTTTATATTTTCATGATTTCCCGTCTGACACTTCAATTATGCCACGACGCCTTCAACCTTTTACAAAGGGCAAAAGACACCCAAATTACATATTACATACGTTACATAATTTCATAATTACATATTACAAAATTACATACAGATTCTGATTGATGCACATAGTTTCCATTATGTTAACCAAGTTCATGAGTTGGCGTGGCAAAACTTCGTCGTGGAGTCATGGGCAGGTCAAGGCATGGCTGGCGACGCATGTTACCGGGATTGCCGTGTCATTGCGTACAACAGTTAAACAAAGCTCACGGGTACCATGGATTTCAGATCGGTCTGTGACGAAGGCAATTACGTGACCCTATTTTATGACATTTTTGTTCTTCAATAGCGTAGTTTGCTTCGCACTAAATGGAAAGTTGGGTATAACTTGAAACTGCTGCGGTAGTGAAATGTTTGCTGTAGTTTCTTGGGAAAAAAACCCGTTGATTTTGGTTAGCTAGTGACCTTTAATATATATTTTTTCAGTGTCCTAAGACACATACCCATCTTTCAGCGAAAAAGTGGGTGGGTGGGGCTTCTAAGAAGGGTATTGTAGATGATTACCTTTACTTTGGCTGGCTCTCCAAGGGTGACAGATAGTAAATTCTGGGGAACAACGTGGGAGGCGCTGTTCTTTTCGTAAAGCGACACCGCATGGCGATGTTTGACGGATGCGTTAAGGCTTTTTCTTGCACGGGATGACCTCGTTATTAAGTGTGGTGAGAACGAGGCGCTTCACCGAGTCAAAAGGCGCAAGTTAGTGACGAAGTAGGCGAGCGCGTAATGGGAGAAGTGGTTGAGCAAAATTAAGAACTTGGGAGAAGAACTTGAAAGGGCGTGTTTCGTCCGAACGTGCGTCTGGGAATGCGATTTTGTTGGGTTTATACTTTCCAGGACGTGGCAAGAGACATACAGACACTTGTCTGTCGTCTGTATATGCTTGCATGCATAACAGACAGGTCAGCCTCTCCCAAGCCAGAAGGTCACCGGCTGTAAAGGACTGGCACTGGCAAGATTAAGAGAGCCTGGGAAAAAGTTGCCGGGAGGAAGAGGGAAACGTTCCCTTATAACTTTGCAACCATCAGGCCCGCGCATCTGTCAATCTACCGGGTGCAGAGCCAGGCAACGGATAAACAACATCGTGAGGACGAACCGAAAACCGAGTTCAAGTGCCTTTAGCGTCTGTAGGTGCGGCTATTTGGTCTTTTCTTTGACGCTCTTCCACTCTTTGAGCACAGCTTTATAGGAGGTACCTCCCTAAAACAAAATAATGTCCTTTACCTTTCGAAACGGCCAATCGCCGCAGGTTTAGGATCCACCCAGGTGAGCCGCGAGCCGTAACCCAGTTCTCGTGTTGGGGGGAAACGCACCTGGGCGTGCAAATGCGCAGGTAACACGGGTATGGAAGTATTGATTGGCCCAGACTTGCCTTTTGGACCCCCGCTGGGAACGAAAGCATGACCGGCAGCCCTGTATTGGCACAAGGGGGGAGCTGCGTTGGAAAGAGATGGATGGTATTAAAAGATTTACCTGTTCGTCTACCCCCCTTTCGTTCACTTCCGACGGCCCTTTCCCTTTATGTTACCTCAGCCAGGAATCTAATTGGCTCTCGGTAGTGTGGTTGTAGCGACGGTCGACTAACCACCTCCTGTTACGAGAGGAGATCCTACTGTCAGCTTTCTTCCAATGAAAAAGGTGTTTGGTTTGCCGGTTTCCATGGTGCGACAGAATTCTCTTGTGTTCTTGTCCTACGCATCGGTTCAACGTTGGTGCAAAGAGAATATGGGAAAGAGAGAGAGATTAGGGAGGGTTGACTGTTGGGTCCAGGTGTGGATGTTTGTGAGCACCGTTGTGACGTCACAGAAGTGTTGCGTTCGCTTGCGGTTTGTCAGTTGGTCGAAATAGGCGATTACGGGTGAAATTTAAGCAGTTTTATGTGGGATTCGGTTCACGGCGTACGTTTCGGACCGATAATCATGAAAACTAGTTTTCCAGCACCGCTTGTAACCGCCGTTGCTATGCCAACGAGGGACGTTCAAAGGAGGGCAAGAGCGACAGATTCCGAGCACTGGATCTTTCACCTAACCATGATTTGGCGCCGTTTTCGTCGGATATCAGTCATTAAGCAACTCGGGTTTGTCCGGGAAGAATACTGTCTTTCAGACATCTGCATTTCTGCTTGGTTGAGGGTGCAAGTGTAGAAGAGCGACAACGACAGAAAGACTTCCCAGGAGTGCTCTTCATGCCCCCTGGAAACTATGAATATGATTTGCCATCCAAATTTAACGGACTGTTGTTAAGTGCCGTTAGTATAGATGTTCGCGCATCCCAGAGTTCCAAAAGGAACGTACTAATATCGTTGCTTGAGAAAGTTTTCATCCTGGAAGAAATAGAAAAGGAGTCGTGTGGTTCTATCAGGCTATTTTTGAGATTCTTTTGTATAGAGCAGGGGAAAGTTACTTGTGTCTCATTTGCATACGTGTGACACGGCATTAAGCATTAAAGAAGCGACAACAGTCAGGCGGAGGGCGGAAGAGGGAAGAAACCACGGCATAGAATATCAGCGATTGGGATCATTAGGGAAGTCAGCCAGGCGCGAGAAAATTTACTACTCTCTGTTTGTTCCTTCCCCGTTTGATAGTTTTGTGTCTGACTTTCTCTTGCGTCTTTTTTGGTCTTCTTTTGGGTGTGTTGTGTTTTATATTCCTGATAGATAACTTTTTGTTTCTGTGTCGTGTATGTGTCGTATAGACAAATGGAGTGCTGCTGTGCTAGGCGTCGCGAGACTTAATTTGCATACTAGGAATTGTTGTTAGATTGGGGGACTGGGACTGGAGCAGGAATAGGGCGAAAGATGACACACCAGAGATGAGCTTTTCGCGCTCTTATCGAGGCATGGCCATCTCTGACATTGCACCTCGGAATAAGAGACACGAGACTGCTAGACCCTCCGAAAGATCCCCAAATAACTTGACGGCTTTTGAGTGTTGTGTGTCTTAATAAAACTAGAAAATATAGGCATCTTGTTGGTTTTATGGCTGTGTTAGAAGACAGATAGCACCCAAGTTGTAAAAAGATATACAAAAAATAGCACAGCTAGCACCCACCTTATCAAAACCCATCACTGTAAATTCAAGACTTTCCAAATGCAGTCATCGCAGAATTTTTGGAATCTTTCTGTATACTGCGCTGATTTGGATCACACTTTTTTCCCAGCGAACTTAATCTTAATATACTTTGTATCGTGTATTCTTACGTAGATTTTAGTACCCAGTTGTTTTGTTGTTTGTTGTTAAACTAATCGCGGTAAAACGATCTCAGATGGCGCAGCTGTCGCTTTTCGGAGCGATTTCGACATCACGACTTCGCTTGCAGGTGTTTTCTTGGAATTCTATAATGCCGATTTAAGTGACGTAGGTGGAGTTTTTGCTCGTTGCTTCGTCATTGGAACTTCCAAATCGTCCGCAGATGTAAAGCATTTTTAGGGGTCGGGAGGTCAAAAGATTTGGTTTGTGAGTATCCTTTAGTGAAGCATTGTTGGTTGGTGCTGCTCTGCGCTTATTTAAGTGGAGCGAAAAAAAAGCCATCCATCGTAACTCGTACAGAGCCAACAGGGCGAAAAAAGAAGACGAGAAGAAACGAAAAATCCAGAAAGGAAAAAGAGAGAATCCCTGGCTGATTTGCATAGAGAAGATACGTCATAAAAAAAGGACCAATTACCGTTTCAGGACCCGAGATAGGGCTTCATGCTTGTCTGTAGCCAAAGCTTTGCAAGCAGTATACATGGCTAATAGAATGGTCTTGAGACTTTTGTGACTGACTGACTGCACTCTAACGTCTAATCCTCCCCCCTTCCTCCGAGAAAGAAAAGTTTTGCATGGAAAAACAGCAACCTTCGGTTCCTGTGTAGTTTCGCCTGGTTTCATTCCCGATATACCTCCCTTTTTATTCAATTTGATTTCATTTCTTGCGTCTAAGAACAAAATCTATGTATGTAATCTATGTATACCGACAAAGAACGACTTTTTGTTTGAAGGAAAAGAGGTGTAAAAGAGCGGTACATTGTGTACCATGCCGAAAACTAAAGGAAACTTGACGTTTGCAGTACAAGCTTGATGGAAATACATTGCTACCACGTTCGGGAACGCGTTAATAGCTTGATGGCGGGTAGAGCCCAGACGGGATATACAGTATATGAGGGGAAATGTTGATGACGGAAATAAGAGGCCTGTATACGTTGGAAAACAACTTTGCTAAGCCTTGTTCATTGGTACTGGGCCCAAGTCAAGTGTAAAAAGTCTTAATGAAGAGAAGGGGACACTCGTTCATTAGCAACAAGAAATGATAAAGCAACATCCAGCCCGATGATGAAGACGCCGGGAAAAGAACTGTATACATATATACAGTCTCCAGTTATAGTACCCTTTTTATGGTTTGCCGCTTGCAGTCTAGAGCTACTATAGCGGGGAGAAGCTAATTAATAAGAAAGCCCCGTTCCGTATCGGGAGCTTAGCTTGTGTAAACCTCTTAATTATGGCTTTGGCCAATTAACCTCGATGCCCTGATGTTCGCTATGGTTTCCAACCGAAAATATTGTAATAAGCCGCAAGCCTACTTAGATATCCGCCGCGTAGCTAGATTAAATTGGCGCACAAGTGGTCGCAAACAATGTAGGGCTCTACTTGAACACTCTGATGACGATTCGAGTGCCTAGGAACTAATATGGATTGTTTTTGCCCTTTACGAAGCTACAGTATCATCTTACGGGTGTAAAGCCTTTGCGAGTGTACACTGCAAAGAAATTCTGGTACCTGACATGAGTTTTCTACCCATAAAACAGTTGTAAAATAGCAGTGAAAAATTGTACTTGAACCTTTTACGTTTACAAAGTAAGCTTGTTATAAAATTAACATTTCAAACGGCGTTACGACAAGGCCATGATGAACAAATTGAGTACAGTAGATGTCGCTTTTTGAACAAAATAAAATGAAAAATAGTTCCATAAACCGGCTGATTCTAAAACCCAACATGTTCTCCAGTTTCGGAACTCCGAGGTGTGTATTATTGTTTCAAAACGTTCTCGGAAAACGAATGACAAACGGGTGTCACTCGAGTTCAAAAGTGGTAGTTGGATTGGAAATGCATTAGTTTAGGTTAGGTTAGTTTAGCTTAAGTTTGATTAGGTTAGGTTATAGGTTACATTAAGTTAACGATTCTCATACTTTCACTCCACTAGCTGAAAAAAGAAAAATTCCTTGTTGGCCAGTGACACACTAGTGTCATTTTTGACTCGGGGGGGGGGGATACATTACGTACGTATGTTACTAAATCCGGAGAACGTGTTGCTAAAACCAGTGATCACAATAAGCGGCATCTACTGTATAGTACTGTATCTACAGTACATGTATTTTACAATGACAGTAACTGAACACTTAGGTTACAAGAGAGTTGGCTGCAAAGGCTTGGATTAATTATTTGTGGATACTTTCTTGCTCGAACATATAATAGTGTTAGTAGTTCGGAACGGAAAGGAAAAGGAAATATATGTTTTTCAAGGTAGATTTCCCCTCCTACTTGACTTTGGAAGTCAGCAGAGTGTCGAGGCATTTGACAGGATTGGGCGTGGGTCCAAAATCAAGTCTTACCATCCCGAGATTTTTGTAGTTTTCTAATGGTGTTATGTGCCAATAAAATAGAAAAAGGACTCAAAGCAACGCTGCTGTGTAGGTATATAGTAGGTGTTAGCTTCCGTAGTAGCAGGAGGACATGTGTCATTGATGGAGTGTTGGCGGCCGGCCGGTGACAGGGAAAAAAGGGGAAGGGAAAAGAATCGAGAGTATGTGGAACACAAAAGCAGGTTATCTTTTGAGAACCAGTGGTCCAGAAGACCCTGACGCGAAGCTTGCCGTGGGTATGCGTCATCGACGTGTAACTAAGCCAGTAGGGTGGAAATGCCAGAAGCATGAACCCGTGGAAGGGTGAGGGGTGACGGGTTCCGAAGGGGTCATGACGATCTGCATTCATTCGCCTGCTGCATCCTCAAAGTATTAAAAGATATGATGAATGGTCCGAAAGGTAAATACCCTTTTTATGGAAAAAGCGTTCCATACCTTCAACGTTAAACGTGCGGGATTTTCGATCCCTCCGGATGGATCTGCACTTCTGGCGAATCAAAGTGAATGAAAGCAAAGGGAACCGAAAAAGGGTTTGAGGGGCCAAGTTTGGATCTTGTGGAACTCGGACCAGATCTATCGCGGCTATTGTATTCAGATAGACATCTAGAGACCTTTAAAAATGGCTGCAATCGCAATCCTGGAGTCCATTGTATGTGATGTGGTGTCGGTGCGGCCTTTGTGACAGCACTGTTGCGTGCCGCTAATTCAATACATGGCTCACAACTTGGCCTTGCTAGTGATAGTATTGATTGCATCGATAGAGCAAGTTAAGGCGATTTTTTGTTCCGAAAGGGTTACACCCCCCAACAAAGGAGCACAACCAAAATATAATACAATAAAAAGCAAGCAGGAGACGAGCAAGAAGACCCCTATGTGTTTGACGTAATCCGACTAGCGAAGTCTTGATTGGCAGTTCAGAGATTCCATCCCTCCGCTTACCCTTGTGTCGGTTTTCCAAAAGCAGAAGCGGTTGCATATCGCAAATAACTGTTTAGTCTGCTGCCCGACTGGTATCGGCGCCCTCTAGAGGACTCTTGTTTTGGGTGAGAGACTCCCTGTGATGACCATCATTCATTACCACGGAACAACAATATCCCTAACAGATAAAAAGAGAGCCAAAAAAAAGAAAGCAACGTGTGGCGGTCTGCTTTGTCTCTTTTATCGTTACATGGAAGTCTCCCCCCCCCCTCTTCTCCTTCCTAAGAAAATGACGATGACTTTGTGGGTTGTGGGTGCTTGGAAGTATCGCGCTGTACACTCCCGACCGAGTCATTCGAATGGATGAGCTCAGTTGGAAGTCGTACACATACACACACAGAGAAATAGTCTTTGGGGCCCGGCCGTGTATTTCTTCTCATCCCGAACGCATTTGTCGCCCGCTATGGGATCATAGAAGCTTGTGCGATGCTCTCCCTCTCGGTTGTCGCTCCAAAGATCCGTTGCTAATCGCTGGCACAACAATACTAGCCTTTACGACAAGGGGGTGGGGGACGAGGAGAAAGTTAAAGTGGGCTGAAGGGGGGGGGGGATGTTGCGAAGAACTGGAAAGGCAAGCCTAATGTCGTATCGTTAGATTTGGATTGATTAACAACTATCAATCGAGTCAAACAAACTTGTAACGGAGAGCCCAACGCGTTTCGGATAGCCCATAAAGCCGTGCTCTTTTCTTAGGTAAATTGAGGATCAACTGGTTTTCTGTTGCTGTGAAATTGCGGTTATTAAGAAAACACTCCTTAGTTAACGTAATCACTCCTGTTCACGAGAGGACAGCAGTAGCTACCCAAAAAATCTTAAAAAGTAGTGCAAAAATCTCGATTCCCGTGTTACTTCTCATTCCATCGTTTGCACAGTAAAATATAGCAAAGAATACACACGAACGTGCGGTGTTTTCCAAAACTGTATTATATGATGACCGCTAGAGAGTGCTGTAAAACTGTTGAAGTATTAACCAGCATCTGGGATGGTTAGTGAGCAACTTATACAAGGGCTTATTACAAGTTTTACCCTACTTTAACAGCGGTTAAACATAAACGAACGAATACAGAGGACACACATACTAAAAATAGTGTTAGAAAATAGCGTCACATGGCTTTCTGACAACACAAAAGCAATATCCAGGGTTACTGTTATACAAACGGGAATAAATAGTACCCATGGCAACAAGCGTCACAAGCCACGAAAACTTGCTTGAAAACAACTTGAAAACAGCTTGGAAATAAATCAAAACCTGTAGGGTTGTGTTGGTATTGCCGTTGAATCTTCTCTTTTTACTGTCCACAATTGCGAATTTTGAACCTCTTTCCAGTGAAACCGTAGAAAGTAATTAATGCCTCTATAGGTATGCCAAGCTTGAGCGGAATTGAGTACCAAATGCTCTACCACAATTTATTGCTTATCTTACTGTGCAGGTTTCGTTTTTTTTCTTAAAAGAAGAGGACAGGTCAAAGTTGGAAAACAGCCATAGAGCGTTGTCCGGGAAAAATGAAAAATAACAAAAAAGGTTGACAAGCTGCGAGGTTTCACTTGTCACTTTGGCTCCTAGTATTGCGTTCCGTTTTGTCTTGGGCGAGGAGAGTCAGCCAAGGGAGGAAAAGTAGAAGACGGTTTGTTTTATTGGAGTCATTAAGTTGTTCATCTCCCGTCCACGGTGTAGGAGAGCAAGAGATGCTGCAAAAGGGAGCAGGGGGGTGGGGGACGGTTACGAACTGCGGCCACGGTGGAGTCGGTGGAGAGCAAAAAGCCCCATATGGAACGAAAAAGTCTAAAAGGAAGAAAAATAAAAGGATAGCTTGTGAAGCACAACAACAAAGAACAGGATTGCTGGGTGCATTACCTCCATTTCCCTCATGCCGTCATGCCCGCCATGGGCTACGGAGCTAGAATAAGCACAGGATGCCCTCTGACCTCTCTTCTACCTCGCTGCCTAGCTCGCTTAGCCAAATAAGGCGTGAAGATCATCCCCGCCGTATAAACCCGGGGAAAAGTACCGCAAGCAGAGTGCTTCTTTCGCTCTTGGTTCCTACCCTTTTGTATATAGAAACGGGGGTGGGGTGGGGTGAGGGACCAAAAGTTACGACAGGATATTGTCTTGTTTTCGAGCAAATGAGCAACTTGTTTTTCGACACGGTTCTTTCGGTGGTCTTAATAAACAAAAACCCCGAACATTAAACAGACCCCCAACTGGATGAAATATTCGCCAATGCTCGTGAAACACCACTAATATCGTATGTTGATTCTCTTTTTTTGTAGCAGAAAATCCCAGCAGCTTAACGGTGGAAGACGAAGTGTCCAGCAGTAATTTGTCTACCATTTCGTCCGGTCCTAACAGTCCCGAAGGCTCCTCGGATGCCAACCATAATCGCACGGGTACAGACAAAGAACGTGCCACTTCCGAAGAAGCGGAAGAACTCGTATATTCCGTCAGGTGATTTTTTTTACCTTATACTTAACGATTATTTCCATTTTTTCTACGATTCCTTATTTAGGCATCCAAAGTTGAGCGATCCAACTAAACAAGTTTTCTTTTCGTTAACTGCAGACAACAACCCCCACGCAATGGTGTATTAGTTCGCCGGCCGAGTGCGGAAGAAGACCAAATCCAAGAATACTTACAACGAAAAGACACCGCCGTCATCTTCCCCGAAGACGTCACGCATCCACCTGCTGCTCCGAAAAGCCGCTCCCGTCAAGGTATGTGCCATTTCTGTGGGAAGAGTGCGAGCACGTCTCTTCTTTCCTTGTGTCAACACTTTCCCGAATGCAGATTCTCCCCTTAACTTCTCGGGTTTCTGCACCCCAAAAGGTTAAAAACCGACTGAGCTCGTTAGACAAACACAATTTGGATTTTCCAAGAAATTAAGAAGCTCCCAATAAGTTGTTGGTGGAAAGAAGGGATTTCGAACGTTCCGTGTCTAATTTCTCCAATTGGCTTAGAAAGGAGAAGTCTGTCTTGAGTAAATGAATTGCTTAGCTAAAGCAAGTCCAAATTATGCCGGAGCATGCGAGTTGTCCAGAGCTGTTTCTAGCAGCAAAAGCGCGAACACCTCGGCCGTCGTGTGTCTTCACACTCTGGCCAGATTAGGAGGAGATGAGAAGAGACACTGGGAAGTCGGATGGGTGTTGGTATGGGGCGCTATTCACAGGCAAATACGAACTTATGTATATCTAGGACTACAAACATTGCTTGAGTGTATCAGGCAGCCCCAAGCATATAAAATGGCGCAAAAGGGGACTTTCGTCGCCTGCCAGGCGGGACTGGTTTAAGTCGCGGCAGCTCTATCCGTTTTTCCCCGTGCCGTGAGCTTATTCAAGCCGACAGAATGACAGTTGTAAAGGCGATGATTCAATTACCCTATAGAGGCAAAAGCTATGTGTCCCCCCTCTGGCACCCGACCGAAAAGGAGAGTCGCAGATATCAGTTTAGCGAGACAAAAAGAAATAGCAACACATCCCCCAGACCCACCGTTTTACGAGATTTGGGGCCTTGTCTGGGAGCACTTGGAGCAAGAATACGTAGAGTTGGTGGTATACGGATTTTTCCTGAAAAATGCTTTTTGGGGGGTGTTTTGGCTTCAGAAAGAAACAAGTCGGGGCCTGACAACTTCGGCTGAAGGATGTCACATCGTCCGTGGACTTTGGGACTAATTCATTTGCCTTTGACTCGATGTTATGTAAATTAAGGGAAGACGTTCGGGGGCAGGACGAGCGTGTCTTGGTGATACTCGCTCTCCACACACTGTCGGCATATATCCCAAAGCTTCACACGGTTGAGTTGCCTCTGTTCATAAGCCTGATTCTCAACAAGCTTGCCCGAGCGGAGAGGTCATCCATAAAACATGGATGAATCGAGAATAATTAAAACGGCGTCCTATACATTGATGCTAGGAAATTTTGAATTGAGGCATAATTTACAGGACGCCTTCGCCTCTCTCCCCCCTTTCCATGTTTAAACCCACCTCTTAAAAGACCCTTAAGAGATTCCTGTAACTTGTGAGCGTCTTTTTAAGTGAAGTAATTGTGAAGCTGAAAATGAATCGTTTTTTAATTGTCCGGCCCTTGTGGTATCAACCAGCGCTTTTTGGAACCTATGTGTACCCCAAAAAGCATCTCTGTGTGTTAGGAAGGAAGGATCTATCCTCCCCGTCCACCAAAAAAAAGGCCAGTAGTACCGGCACGATTCCGGCCAGCATCAGCACCACGGGCGGAAAAGAGGAGCTCTTCCACTCCTCTGCGCCAGATCCATCAAAGTCGTCGTAATCGGCTACCCGGCCATTCAGCTGCCTCTACTCCTCACCCCCACCCCCTATCACGCCATTCTTCTTTTCCGAATTTTCACTGGACAGATTATAGAGCAGCCTCGTCCATCTTTTTCGGGTACAATTTTTACTGTTAAATTAGAGTATCGTGAATATTTTTTTCCTCATCTTCCCGGGGACGAAGGCTCCAAATTGAATTTCTATTTCGGCAAGGGAATATTTCTTTAATCGTTTTAAGGGGCCAAAACCTAACTGCAAAGGATCTCTTTTTAATTTTTTTTCCGGCGTTCCCTTGCGAGAAAGAACCGGCAGAAAGCAATCAACAAAAGAGGAAACGTTAGTTGTAATTTTTAGACTTTTTTGTAGCCAATCCGCCAGGGGTCAGAAAGAGTCGGACAGCAATAATAGAACAGCAATAGCGAAGTCAACTCGGTAAAGTTTTTTGTCCACCTTGAACTTGGTGGTAGTTTTTGAGTATGTTACCGAGCTGAAGATGAATGCGACTTGGGAGTAAGCAAGGATTTTTTTTATTTTTTTTCGTTAGCCCAAGGGTTTTACTGGGCATTTTCCGTCTGCTTGCTGGATTTTTTATTGGGATGTCTTCATATGGAAGGAAAGCCAAAGAAAGTCTGAAAGGAGTTCCTAGAAATGAACCGTGCATATATAATGCCAGACTGAAGTAATTGCTTAGCCAGTCGCCCGGTAGAAATTGCAATGCAACCATAAGTTACCGTCCTGAAAGAAAAGCTCGTTTCCGTATTCCGGTTCCAAAGCGGCAACAATAGTGTCTCGGACCTCCTGTCCAGGAGACCTTACGAGGGGAAAAAACACGTAATGTACTGGTAATAGAAAGACCGTGATGACATGCTTTAGTAATTTTATGCAAGGGATACAACATGTCGGAGATAATTTTAGAGTATGCACGAATTAGGAATCGGAAGAACCGGGTCGTTTGCTTAGGGAGTCGATTTTGTTGGCCTTTCCCCCCGTCGCCCCAAGAGGGGTATACCGTATACGTATACGGACTCGGTTGGGGTCAATGCGAGAACAGGTCAAGTCGTGTGTTAGCGTGACAGGCATTAAGTAACGTTGCTGAAGTGTGACTGCGTTCTAGTTCTTTATGCACAAGGTTTAGGTCGCGCGTTCCAGTCCGCCCTGGCTCATGTTTATGGACCGACTTAGCAAAAGCTTCGGGGAGTGAGAAAGAGTACAGAAGAATGCGTCAAAGTGTACGGTGGGAGGCTTTATGCTGCGTAAGTTGATAGAATGCACCCGAAGAAAAGAGAAGAATCCATTTCCTGATTGGCTATGCACACGAGGAGAATTGTTGTTGTACAAGATTGCCTAAGAGTCGCGGCTTATTCACGGTGCTCTAAGCTATTTGGCTCGGGACTTCGCTAAAGCGGCAGGCTGAGCTCGCTTTAATTGTGCCTAGTTCCAAACACTAAACTAATTATGTACAGCACCTCTAAAAAAACGACCCAAACAAAGCGTACCGTCTAATGGCCCGCAACTGTGCGTCTGGGAACAGCACTGCGAAGCAGCATTAGGACTATTCGCACGGCCATTCGCAGCACTGTTTCCAGACACGCCGTTGCGAGCCATTAGGACATGGTTTGTTGGGGTCGTTTTTTTAACATACTGTACATACGAATCTGTCGAAATCATTCTAGCTTTGAAGTACAAATTCTCTTCACAATTAAGCGTTACATCTGGCTATGAGAAGAATGTCTGGTATCTGATTTTTTTAAATACGGCTTGTGGGCTTAAGCCTGCTACCGTCGTTTATTTCTTCCTAAAAATGAGTTGGGTATAAAAATAAAACTTAAACAATAACCTGATACGTTGTGTGCCTAAACAAATTTGAAATTATAAAATAGTTGTAATATTATACCGTATAATATTAACATAACAATCGTAAGGATATCAACTTTAATATTGCGTAACGACTACATAATTTGAAGATAATTTACTTCTGAAATGTATATTGCAAATAGAAGACGGTAACAAATTTATTAATTTAAGAAGACCATTTTGGCAGGGTATAAGTGCCAGTCATCAGAAGCATTAAGTTATTTCTTTTCTGTTCTGACTTTTGAACCCAGGAAATTGATGTTCTTGATGCTTATTAGTAAAGCGGGATTATGTAGTTAAAGTTAGGTTAGAGCAAGCTTTGAGTGTAATTCAGAGCTGGATTTGGAGCGTAATCGAGAATAGGATTTAGGGATAGGCATTCGTAGCAAGAAGGCAGCAAGGTCTTTTTAAGGTGTAATTAGGGATAAATAAACGGTCAGGTATACATCAGGCTGAATGGTTGGTAAAGGATGATGACACTACCGGAAGTGGTTCGTGATGACCTAGTGATGATGGGCTCGGGGAAGGGGGTATAGTCTTGCTCTAGAGCAGAAGCGGCTTAATGTGGGTGTTCCTTCCTCCGCGACCAAGAGCGAAGGCGAAGGCAATTCGGCAGTTGGGCCTCTGTCGTATTTTCGTTCTTTTTCTTTCCTACTCAGGAGATAATGGCCTGTAAGTCGTAAAGAAATCCTAAGGACAATTGCATCTAACTCCGACAACGACAAGCAAGGTCTTTCGCGGAGGTTAGTATTCGAGATATTCGGGCACAAGTACCGGCTGCCAAGAGGTAAAAAAAGAAAAAAGGAAAGTAAATGGACGGTATTTCATGGGCGAGTTTTATTTCAGGTAAAACACCCGTAATAGAAGCCCTTTGACTGGGAACGGGGACTTTATACGACTGTCATATACCTTTTTACTTTCTTTTACTGTTGACGATGACCAAGTCTAGAGCGGCAAGCAGTCCTCGTAGTGCACTCCCGTCTGTACTCCCATATAGTGAAACGTTAGTGGATGTCAAAAATATAAACTTGGGGATAGGGACGAAACGTTGAGCCTAGTGTTGGTCATTAGTCGCCCAGAGGAGCTGTAGGAGAGCTCAAAACTGAAGTAAAAAAAATATTAAAAAAGGGTAAAGAAACAGTAGCTTGTATTGTTGTCGGCAACGCCGAAAACGATCTCCAGTAGCAAGCACGAGCAGCAGGGCGGCCCTAGGCTGGAGTTATGGCGAAGCTGTGCAGACGGACATCATACTTTATGAACTTGTTGACTTGGATCTTTGTATACTTTTACTTACATTCCTCTCTTACTTTGTCCAGCCGAGAAAGAGAGGGTTTCATGTCAAAAGTCGTGGAAGATTGTTGCCGTCTAAGGGCAGTAGTTAGCTGCTTTAAGAGGAAGAGGAACTCCAGAGGAAGAGGCCTACTTTAGATTTCCTGGTGCAGGATGCTGCGGATGTCGCCATTAAGAGCCCAGCCAGCAAAGTGCATAGAGAAGGAGAAAGAGGGGCGTTTGGATGAGCACTCGGCCGCAACAAGCAAGGCAAAGGCAAAGCTGCCATGCCTTTGGAAGTTAAATTGACGAGGAAGAAGTGCTCTGGCTGTACGCGCTGCTCGTCGAGAGCAGGGCTATATCACGGCCAAAAGGGAAATAGGAAGTGGAAGAGTCATCAACGACTTGCGCTTCACAGAGCGAGCTATTTCCCACTCGATGTATAAATTTCCGACCGTGAGTCGAGCAAGTAATGTGTGCATTTCATTGTACACGAGACCAACAAGTTGGGACTTGGCAGAAAAGGGGGGGCATAGAGCGCTACTTTTTCCTCGTCGACAAGCAAGGGGGTCTGACCAGTCTCTAATACCCTAAGAATAACCACTGGCTCGTCAAGATGGATCTTCGGACATCCATTCTCTTGGCGAAGAGGGCGTCTACCTCACGGGATCCATGGCGCCACTTGAAAGTGGCCTAATTTCTGCAGTCGTGACGGCGAAGCGTTACTTCGTCAAAAGAAAAATCGTAAATAGGAGTAAACAGCAGGTAATAACGCTGAAAGAGCTTGTTACTTTCGCCCAGTGATGAACAAAATAATAATTATTCATACGTAATTCTAGTACTGCATCATTATAGGATGTAATATTCTATTATCAACGTAGTATTGTCAAATGACAAGCGTTTTCACAGGACAGAGGAAGTTTAGTGCGATCACTTTTTAATACTATAAGAATAATCCAAGGAAGACGCACTTTCGGTACGGGAATTATAAAAAGTACAAAAATACATAGGAAATTGAATAATAAAACTATTTGTTTACTACTTCGCGACATTCTGATGAAGTATATGATTGGCATTTCCGCTGTGAATTGCAAGGAAAAGTGTTGTTCTGGATTGAGTTTATTCCGCAGGGACACTTGTGTTTATGAATCCACATTCAATCGGTCGTTCAAGTGCAAGGCCAACTTTATTGATGTAGTGGTTGTAACCAGTTGTCTTGCCTGCTCGGTAATGCTGGAAGTTAAAATGGCATGAAGGGAGTCAGGAAATGTGCAATAGCTCACGGGTTTCAGCCACCATAACGGAGGCTTTGTGTCAGGAGAAGGAGCATGCTGCTGCAGCTCACTTGCTGTGAAGTAAATTACGCACCCAACAGCGGATTTTATAGATCTCCACCCAAGTTTTGATTTACACTTGACGGCTTATTTACGCATATCGCCGTAAAGTTGAACGACTGACGGAATTCGAACGTTTTGCAAGCGCACAACGACTACTGACGCCCCCAAGCGTCAAGTCCACCGGCAAGAAGAGGTGATGGAGATTATCCTCTCGCTAGCTTCTTGTTGTCGCCTTATATGCTCGGGTTCACCCACGATTTGACCGAGTTCCGGCGACTTTCGTGAATCGTTGGGTTGGGGGAGGTTTAGAGTCGTAAATCTCGCTTAACTTTTCGATCCCTGATGCGAACCTGATTCTTCGAACGTTTTTTCCCCTTCCCCACGTCGTCTGGGTATATCCAAGCAAATCGTTAAATGTTCGTAGGTTAGTTATAGTAGAGACTCTCTCCTTCACTTTCCAAATCTCTCGATGTATATTTTCAAGAAAATCCTTGTACTCCTTCCCCAAAGGTCAACGCGTGTCATATCCGTCTCGCATAAATTTAATCAAGTCATATAACTGGCTCTCTCTTCTCTCTCGTGGTGGGTGCCTAGAGTTAAAAAAAGGAGGGGGATAGAAAAGGGGGCTCGGCAACGAAGGTCCATAAAAACTCAATGACGAAGATGTGCCTTCCTTACATTGGATGCAAAATAAAAAAAATTTTAGTTATCGGGGTAATTTATGCCCTGAGGCACCGTCACAAGACATGCTGTTTACGGGTCAGTACCTCTTGAATCATGCGACCTTTTTTGTGGACTTTTGCTCAAGGCCCAGCCTACACATAGGCAAACCCTCTCCCCCCTCCAGAAAAGCTGGACAAGTCATTAAGGCCAATTACTTCAGAAAACAGACTTGCACTCTACCAAAAAAAAATGCTAAAAATTGTTGAAGCAGAAACGGGAGACCCAATTCAAAATTCCATTTTGGAAATTGACTCCTTCAGAGAGCTTAATAAGGCAAAGTGTTCCAAGTCCATAACTTGCCTACTTTGTAGAACGACCACTTTCTTTAAATTGAGTGAAATCTGAGCCATCTTTGCCCCAGTAAGACACAGGATTTCACAGGACTAAGCAATGGAGAAAAGCCTTCTTTACTTGAAGCAGCTGGCGTTGACAATTTTTCTGCTGGGAAGGAATTTGAAGCGTCAGAAACCCCGGAAGATTGTATTCTTACCAAGTTCCCTGGACATCCCTGGACGTTTATTGGCAGCTCAGTGCATTCACTCAACGTATTCGTCCTCTCCCAATTCTGGTTTTTCAATATTATTGTTATTATTAAAAAAAGATAGGTCTGGAAGGTGACAAGTGATGATATTAGCTTGTCAGTGCTTCACTCGGTGTTGTTATACGAAAAGAAATGGGGCGGGGAGGGGGAGAAAAGTGGCAAGTTAAAGTGTCAAAATTAATGGAGCATTCAAATGACTCCTAGCTAACAAAATACTCGATCTGAATGCTCGAGAAACGGAAACCGGATGCTTGGTACGCAACCTCCAAAAGAAGAGAAGAGTGTATATTTGATAGGGAAAATTCTTGAAGGGGTTGGTGTTTCTATCGGACTCACCCTCTATGACTTTGTAACGATATAGCTTTTTCGGTGAAAAGGCTTCTTGACGCATAAAATTATCCCCCTCGTCACCCGAAAGACTGACACACCGACCCTCTCCCGAAAAATTCATAAGCTGTATCAAAGGAGCATCCTTGTTCCTGTCGAGTCTGTCTGTCAAAACGAAAAAGCCAAGGAAACCAAGCCTTGGGTGTTTTTTTCTTTTTTTTTTTTTTTTAAATCTCCCCCGGACGAAAGGAGCCATCATTTCCTCTATTGAAGTTTTTATAAGGAAAAAAATAGATCGGCTCGGGAGTCCCATTTGGGATGCATATATCTGTCCGTTGTGCAAAGGATCCCTGGGATGGAGGTAATTCTCGAGTTGCATGCTTTTGGCCTGCGAGCTGTTTCGTCCTGTAAGGTTTACTTTCCTTCTCTATAATAGTCGTAAAAACGTGATAGAAAGGAGAATATCTGGGACGCAATGTAAAAGTACGTATGGGCGTTGCTATGGCTACGAGTTGTTCCGTTCGGCCAGTACACGGGCTGTATACACCCACACAGCCAGGGAGAAAAGGTCAGTCAAGGTGTGTACTGTCTGTGTGCGGGCCCTCTACTCTCGTGCGGCAGTCAAGGGAGAAAGAATGCCATTAGACACAGCCGTCTCGACGCGCTGGACGTCCACCGGAGGGAGAAATGGACCATTAGAATGACAATAGCTTTTGGCTATACAGGAACCCATACATCGAGATACGAGATAGCTAGCCCCTTCTCTCTGTCCCAATCTCTTCCTTTCCTGAACTATCCGGCTCGCTCGTTGCCCAAGCTAAAGCTCTCAAAGACTTCCTCTTCCTCCTTTTTGCTTTCTCGGACGGTATGCGTAATTAAAGTTCAAGAGACGACCTAGACTCGCCTTTTTTGGATTCCTTTTGGCTTGCCCCACCCCAGAGCATTGTTTTATGTGTACACGTTTACGTCAGGGGTTCAGGAGAAGATTTTTCCGTGGGTTCAGTCATTCTTTGTTTTAGTGCAGCGAAGAAATTTACTTTTGGCGGGAACACTGTCTGCGTACCTATATGGTCGGATACTTTTGGGTTGACGGGTACCTTACCTATAACCCGGCTCTGATCAAAAGGCTTAGTTCTTAAAACTTTCTACTTTTTTCCGTTTTAATTTCAGTTTGTTGAGTTACTTCCTCGAGTAATTCAAGGTTACATTGAAACGGTAATTAGGTAATACGACCCACTGACTGGGTAGGATAACCGAGTAGCGCGAACAAGACGACTGGGTACCCAATTTACATAGGCTAGTCTTCAATTACTTCCAGTCGGATTACCCTAGATAATGTATCAAGGGGGGACTCTTCATTTTTTCCTCCACGAATTTCCAAGTCCCTGAAAGTCGTGGGTCGGTTTCTGCCTTGTCTTTAAAGACATATTTCAGCGTCTTGGAGTTTACGTGCGCCGTGTTCCAATGTTCACAGCAATTATCTACTAAAACGAGGTCAGATTAACGCTGACAAGGATCGAAGACTTGGGGAAGGTCCATTTATAGTCCGTGGCCAACAAGTTGTTTCGGCTAACTTGCTTCAAGTTTGCGGCTGCTTGCTGGAGGGGGCTTACTTCTACCCCGTACTCCCAGCAACGTTTTCCAATTTACATGAGTCTAGCTGTAACAACTGTATATAAGAGAAGCAGGTCATTCTGGAGCACCGTGAATGTTCCAAAGTGGGAACGTAAATTGGTATTAGGCGCCACCACATCTGCTTGCATCCACGCCACAATCTCTGGCTTGCGCTTTGCTTTGCTATACCGCACTTTGTTAACGAGTTAGGGCTAAAGTTTGAGTTCCGTTGTTGGGTAATCGACTAATTACTTAGCCTGGGGGAGGACTCTAGCTGTATATCCTGGGGCTGTTGTGGGAGCGTGTAGGCAACTTTTGTTTATAAATACCGTTGTTGACTCCTTGGCTGTTGCTTAACCAAAACAGACGCTCACAGGTGTCGCTGAAACTCCCCAAGCACTGTAAAAGACATCTGGCTGCTTTGTTGCGGAGCAATAGGAGCTGTATACCGCGCGCGAAAAATTCTCTAAGACCCATCCGTAAATGTCGTCGCCAGTGCCTGGGTCGTTTGAGCATCCCTCTGGCCCCTGCAAGACACAATAAAGTGAGCCAAGGTGTTATTATCTCCTGACTTGTAGGGCGTCTTTTAATGAATTCCGCGTTGGCTTAAGAGCAGGGCGGCGGTACGCGGGGATTCACCGTTGGTATGATACAGCACGTCGTTATATATCGAAGACTATACGTGCCTGTGACTGCACCCCATTACTCTACACCAGGCGTTATTCGTTATAAGACTGGGTTGGGTCCTCGGAAAGACCCCTGAAAAAGAAAAGAAGTGTTTTTTCTCCTCAAAACTGCCTTTGATTTCCTTCGTTTGTCTCTGGTCCTAACGCCAGAATACCACACAAACCGCGAATCTGGCAGCCGCTTCCCCACCTTACCGTTTTTTTAATGCCTGCACTATTATGAAGCGATAATAGCTAGACCCTACTTGCATAGCATGGGCCAGAGGTATACAGGGAGCTTTTATAGAAGCCATTTGAAGCTTTGATGCGATGCCTTTCTGGTGCCAATACTTTGGGCTTCACCGGGAAGGTCTTGTACCCTACGCAGTACTTACTTGCAGGAATGTGTGGTATGATTCGACAACAGAAGTTAGTCCCTACCGATTAGTCCGGGGTTTGGGATTCTTCTACGCAAGTTTGGTATGGGGCATACAGGGAGCAAGAAGAGGTTTCATTCCAAGCACGTGTGATTGATAACTTCCGTGAGCACGATGCTGTGTACCACACAGCAGCAGTAGCAGCATTAATGATCGTCTGTCAATCAATAGGTACTGCACTTTCTTTACACGTGCGGCGCCTGCTGGGCTCCCGATACAAGACCTTTTAACACATGCAACTTAAACCCGCTTTCCTCCTTGTTTTTCTGCTGCTATTTCTGTGGGGCGGTGCGAAGGAACAGAATAAGAGTAGTGAAGAGAAGAGAAACCATAGTGAAGCTAATATTCAAGAGGCGAGAAAAGATTAAAAACACTTTCTGCTCCAAGAAAGGAATGTCTCCCGCAGAGGGGTGTAGGATTTCGTTATTAATCCTGTAGCATCCCTTTCTTGCACCTGCGGCTGTTTCTCACTCTCACATGATGATGATGATCTTCTGTTGTTGAGGAGAGGCAGAAGCGGAAACTCGGTAAATCTGCTGGATACCTTTTTTCTCACTCCAGCACCGCGGGAACACCGAAGGCGCCTTTTCTTTCGTTTTGGCTACACATCGATAGAAAAGTTTTAGACTACAAGGTACTGCTACGGGGCTAATACACTTTTCCTATACCGTAACGGGGCACAGACTTTTTCCATGTGCCCAAGCTTCGTTCTCGATCTTATTACTTTCCTCCTTTTTCCATATGTTTGTGGGGTAGGGTGAAAGTGAGAAAACCTGCGTTCAAGTCGGTTGTTGAGTGTATATGTATATATATTTATATATAAATATAAGGCTTCCCGGGACGCGCAGGAAAACGGGGTTGAGCATACATATCTACACATTGCTGGCAAGCAAAGCTAGAGGAAAAGGGCGTGGGGGTCGGGGTAGAATATAGCAGGGAGTTGTATAAAAGGGAACACGGAAAGTGAATTAAGCGCTTGGGAAAAAGGTGCGATGGTGTGGCCTGGCCATGACACGCAGAGCTAAGTTTTAGGTGCAAAGATGTCACTGCTCCGTGTATGAGTTCCAAGCCTGGAACGATTTTGGGTTGCCGGTACTCGTGACAGTATAGGAAAGCGAGCTGAGCTCGCTGGGTAGTGCTATGCAGCTACCGCTTGCATTATGCAAAAGGAAACCCGGGGAATCTCTTCGAATTCACTGTAGTCTCCTAAAAGCTTAGACCAGACGTTACCATTGCAGGCGTGGGAACCTGGAATACTGCGCACAGATAGTGCTTCTATATGTCGCACGTTTATATGGTCTTGCTGGGATTTGCATACATTGGTACTGCTCCTGTCCCGAGACTTTTGGCTTTAGCAGCAATATTGTTGCTGTTGGGATAAGCAACAAAGAACGGACGAGTCCTTGTAGTGCCCTTTTAACGTTCGTTTCCTTCTTTTTGGCTTTTTTGGCTCTGTGGGAGAGTAGAGGAGCATTTATACTAAAAGGTGCACCTGACGTCAGACGGGATTAACACCCACGGATTGATGACAGGCTCCAGCTGCACTTAAGAACCGTTTCCCTCGCTCCTCTGCCTCTATTACTCGGGTTTTTTTTCCTTTCCCTGCCGCGTTCTCCCTTTCTGGCTTTTCTCTTAGTGCCGCCACTCATCTCGCATTTTCATATCGAGCTCATGCTTGGCTGCCTAGCTCGAACTTGAGTTAGAAATGGGATTGGACTAAAAAATAGCTTATTGTCAACCGTATTTACTTCTCTCCAGGATTTCTCGGCATGTGTGTACCTTTCTAGAGGCTTTAAGCTAAGGAAAGCATGGCACATTTATTTCAAGCGACTGTGTTCATTTATTTCAAGTGGGCTTCGGTGGTAATGGACGACACGACTTGTAGGGAACTGGATGTTGCACGAACTTCGTAGGATACTCGCTTGCACTAAATAAAAGGGGTGTCGTGGCGCTGCAGGCGCTGCGCATATTACCCGGCTTTGTTTGTAGTTGGTTTAGTGGATTTGATTTCCGTACAGCGTTAGAAATAAGTTTGCGAGGTGTATTTTTGTGCATTGAGTGCTTTTCTTTTTCTGACGATTAAACCAGAGTTATTGAGAGGGTACCGTTCAGCCCCACCTGAGTTTGCACAAACACTTTTAAGACTCCAGACCAGAGACTCTTTTGCTGGGTGGGTCAATATTAGGATATAAGCTCCTCGGCAATCGTTCACCTTTTTCTCCGGGAAAAGAAGGAAAGTTAGGAGGGAGAAAATCATTCTCGCCTGCGACATTTTCTTTCCTCGGGGTCCACGTAAAGTCCTTCGTTTGACAAATGATGAGCCTAATGGAGAGCGACAAAATATGATGGGGTCTGCCCAGGAAGTCGCATTCTCCCAGGATAATATATATTATATATAGAATTAAAACGTTATTTTACGCAATTAGACTCGGCAACCTTGACTTATCATGTACCATGTAGTATCTTCGATTCTTTTTCTTAAAAAGTCAAATTTTTGAGGATCTTTCATTATGTTCTTGGTTACACAATTGAGTTACTAAAAATCGATTGAAAAAGCGGCTAGGCTGGCGTGGTAGTACTGTCGTTGACTTGAAAGAAATAGAAAGGGGTTGGGGTTAGGTTAAGTCGGAAAATGCAACCAATAGATGGTATCGAAGACCCTCTAGGGGAATCCCTTTTGGCTGGTAAATGGACTTTGGGTAAGAAAGTGAAGCAACCCGAACGGAATTGCCTTGTCTTGGCTGCTCTTTTATATACGATTTTATCCCTTGAATACGGTTATACTGTTAATTGTGTCATTGTCGAGGAAGGCGTTGTAGCTCTCTTTGACTCCTACTTGCTACTTCATCAATTTTCCCAAGCTCTGCTCCTTGGTTTTTCGGTCCTGTTCCGGGGGCAGTATTGGGGATAAAGATTCCTTTTCCCCGTGCAGATGACGAAGAAATTTTGCTTTGCGGTGGACGTATAAAACAGGGTTATATACTCTTAACTTGTGGACCCTGAACCCAACAAGCTGATGCCTCCCTGAGGTCTCGGTGGCGGCCAGCCACAGCCAGGCAGGCAATAGATGCAATCAGTGGCCTCACGGGAATCCTTTCTGGCTGTTACCCCTGCTCGAATCGCCTTACTCGCTTCATTTTTCTTTCAGAGCAACTTATTCGCTGTTGCCCCGAGCCTGAGCTTCATCCTTACGATGGTACGAGCATCCGGGGGGTTCTATGCTCAACTACCTAACCCTTGGGCTAAATCCCTAGTTCACTCGCTCGCCGCCAGGGCAAACACTAGGCTTGTACTTTCTATCTCAACCGTTATATTTCCCAGATTCCTCTTGTGGCCCGAACAGTCTGTAATCTTTTTTATAAGGGTTCTATATGGCGTTATCCTTGCTTGGCTTGTCCCAGTTTTCCACGACAGATGTTGGACAGGTCAGGAAAGGTCACGGTGTGGTTTTCCTCGTCTTACCACACGAAGTCCACCGATGCTTTTTATGGTCGTGTGCAGGAGATATACAGTGCATGGAAGTGAAGAGCTTCGTCCCCATTATTATTTTTTTCTCTTTTTCCCCCTTTCCTTCTCGACTCTTATCTCGGTTCTGCCGATACAAATACCGCCTTGCAGCGAGGCTGGAATGGCACAACACTTTTTTTCCACTCTTTGGCAATAAATTACTCAATACATATACTATTCCTTCGTCTTTTTCCTCCAGGACTCGTGGTCTTCATAAATCTTGTTCCTTCTTATGGTGCAAGATATTACTGCTAATGTTTCCATACCTCGCAGAATTATTTCGGAAATCTCGCGTGGCCTTTACTTAGTACGAAAGAAAAACCAATTTAACTTAGTGCAGTATAGGGAAGATGGAGCTAGAAATTATCTCGTCCACTCCTTTCTCTCTCTCGCTACGGAGTTAAAAGACGAGCTTGAGGAAAGCTGACATAAAAATTACCCGATGATGTCTTGGCCAGCTGCGCAGAAACACAGGATGCAAGAAGCTTCACCCCCCCAAAACTCCTGAAAGAAAATTGTGGCTTGCAGCCGCTACTCGGGAGTAGTGGAGTTTTCGTAAGAAATCCTATACCACGACCATCCCAAGCAAGCTTACTATGGCGTAATGACAACGACGCTGCTGACCTTACCTGACCTTTCTGTCTTATGACCCTCTGCCTGGCCGGACCGGACTGCTGGATCCAGCCAGTAGCGAAGGCATGTCCATTGTCCCATGTCACCAGTCAGGTCCAGATAAAAAACGACTTTCATTTAGAAACCTTCATGGACGCCCATGTCCCGTTCGTATAATATCAGTGACCACAAAGCCTCTACTAACTGTTATCAGATTTCCGTTTCACTTTGTTATGTATGTTTTTGCGTAGATTTGTCTCTTGAAAAAGGATTTCCTACAGTGGAAGGATTCCCTCATTGGTTTAGCCTTCTTAAAAAACTAGAAAAGGGAATTGAATTCTAGACACAGCAAGGGTTGGATATGAGGTTAAGCGAAACGTGACAACCGAAGCGAGTTTTTCTGTGCCGGAAGTTTGAGGTTTTTGTGGCTGAAATACTTACGTATAGGTCAAAGAAAACATCACACTGCCTAGGTGCGAGGGATTCCGATTTTTTTTCCCGGAATGATATGACATTTCTGGTGTACCGCAAGTCGTTCTTTTCACAAGTTTGCAGACCTTGTTTCCTTAATTCTTTTAATGACGCATGCCTGGGAAAATTGTCGGTAATATGTCTGGCGCCAGTATAGACGTCGCCTGTGACATCTGTAGCAACTTCTTTTTTAGAATCCCGAAAGAATCGAGGTAACATAATTAAAAAAAGCAGCTGAGTGAATTGAAAAGTCAGACTGCTACTCGTATCGCAATGTATCTTCAAAATAAGACACCATTGAAGAAGTTCTTGTTAGGAGAATGCATTAGGGCCCAAGGAGGGAGTTATGCTTGACAAAGAGGCAACATGTCGGTTGACAGCCACTTTGCTACGTCTCCGGGGAGCAACCGCGGCCAAATCTCTTCTGATACTATACCTCACCGACTTACATCGTTGCCCGCCACTAACCTAAAAGAATAGTTTGTCCGGGGCCGAGAGATGATACTTGTCTCTCTCTCTTTCTTTCCCATGTGCCCAGTATCACTACTATACCTCCCCCTCCCCTTCGTCTTCCCCGAGACGGAAAATCTTTTGTCTTTTGCCGGCAGGAGCGAAGAAAAGGGCGTGGTTTAAACTACAAGTTAACCCTCCCGGTTTCCCCTCCCTTCGACTGGCCTGTGGGGTCACATACACAAACACACACATGCACAAACCACCAGAAGGATGGAGAGTATAGAGAGCATATTCTGGTAGAGTCCAAACCACTTTTTCCTGGGCGCAACCTCCCTAAGCTCCGCCCCCTTAAAACATCGCCGGAGCTGGAGGTACGATACGCACATTCGAGCCTGAGGCAATGTTGCTCTTAGAGTGCGAAGGGTAGTCCGCCATGGAGGTCAGTCGACCGCTGGCATCCTAAACAACAGCGACTCTATTGTTGACCCCCCGAGGCAACGTGGCGCGGACAGTTTGTAGTCGTCGCCCCGAGGCAAAGTGTTCCGTGCTACGAACACTTATCTCTTGATCCAAGTCGTTTTCGAAAACAATTTCTTCACATTATTTTGGGGGAAATGAGTTACGTTACGTATTGACTTGAAAACCTTACCGCTTGTATGCGGGTTTGAAACCGGTGATTGGTGGGATTTGTCCTTTTGAGTTGTGAAGATACACAGTGAGTCAGTGTTGAAGGATTGTTAATGGTGTGCTGGCAGCATCAGGCGTTGCTCTTTTGTTCAACAAGTGAATGATGGATTACCGTCACTTGTTATACTCGAGTCAAGCCTTGGCGGCTCATTACGGCTATTGTGCCTATGAAACTCAGTGTCGAGCAGCCATGCGATCCTACTCGTATAGACTTTGGACTCTGGCCAATGTGTGGACCAATGATCAGTGTGAGTCATTTGCCAACCAACGAAAACTTACAACTCCACGCACTGGCTCTGTATTTCCTTTTTTAATGTGTTTATCGTTATAGCAAGACACCCATAAAACATTTTTTTCCTACGTTAACTTATGCGAGACTCTTAGGAAGCCAGTCCTTGTTTTGTTTATTAATTTATTACGGCCCCGTTTCCTGGTAGCGCAGGCAAGATAAATCTAATTACTGCAGCCAAGTTGATGCTCTAGGAGAGAATTATCAGGGGAAAAAAGGAGACTTATTCCAAGTGTGGCCTTTAATCGAGGGTGACTGAATTGTTAATCTCATTTTATTTATTTTTTGTAATAGGGTCGGTGAGTAGTGGCAGACCGGAAGCAGTACAGCCGGAGTACTTTGCCAAATGCTATCTGTGCAACAAAGGCTTCCCTTCGGTCACCGTCTTAAAAGAACACATACGCTCCATGCACAACGAACTCGCTTCGGCTTCACCCGCAGCGTCAACAACCGGCGAGTCCGGCAGTAATGTTATGGCGTTGACGCAAGCAAATCCCTCTTCCTCTTCAACGTTGACTTCTTCCTCCTGCTTAACCGACAACAATAGCTTGATTCCCTCGGGAGGTCCTGCTGGTAGTAGTACTGGTACCGGCCCTCATTCTTGTTCACAATGTAGTGCTCGGTTTACCGAGCGCGAAGAATTGGAACGCCACGAATTGAGCCATTCACCTACCTCCCAAGTGGTAAGCTTGTTCACGAGTAATTTTGTCTCTGCTATTACGGCCTAGCGTACCTAAACATCTCTTTTTCGAATTATTCTAGTCGTGCACGGTGTGCCACAAAAATTTCGCAAATGTATACCGTCTCCAACGTCACATGATTAGCCACGATGAAAGCGCTGGTTTACGAAAGTTCAAATGTACCTACTGCGACAAGGCCTTCAAGTTCAAGCACCACCTCAAGGTAAAGACAGACCATTCCTTTTCGTTATTTGTTTTCTTTAGCGGTAATTTTGTGGATGTTTGACCCAGTAGTTTACCTTTGCGTCGTCCTGCCTTGTTTTGTGTCATCAGCAGTGTGTCGTACTTTCCCCGTACCCGTGTTTGTCCTATCCAGCATGTACTTGTGTGTACCTTTTCACAGATCTTAGTGTGTGTTGCTTGCACGCATCCTTTGTCTGTTGCCCGTTTTTTTTGCATGCATTTTTACAAATGTCTCGGTTTTGCTTGAAATTGTTGTGAACGGCATGTAACTGTTGGGAGTCAGACGATAGTCTTCAGGCGAAGCGGGAATCAGGTAAGCAAATCTTTGTACCTTTGTGGCCGTTTTATCTCGTACTAGTTTTGTCAGTTTGGGAAGTTTATTCATGGAAAAAAAATATTCTTTGATCCCGATAGGAACACATTCGTATCCACAGTGGGGAAAAACCATTCGAATGTGCCAACTGCGGTAAACGCTTCTCCCATTCCGGCTCGTATTCCTCCCACATGACGTCCAAGAAGTGCCTCATAATGAATGTAAGTCTTGATGTGGTCTCATTGTGTCGATACACCTCTCTTTGGTTTTACTGGAAAACCAACGCTCGCATTTGTTTAGCCCTATCCGAATCTGCTTCACAAGGTTAAAAGCGCGCTAATGTATTTTGTTTTAATTGATTGGATTAGAATGGACGACCTCCACGTACCGCTACCACCTCCGATAAATCTGTTTCCCTACGTCGACAGCAACAACATCAGCAGCCGCAATTTCAGTCTTCACAAAACCTAGCGTCTCTTGATTCTTTGGATTCCATGAAATCCAGTAAACTTTCTGATAGTCCGTTTCCACCTAAATCGGCATTGTACACCCCCCCTTTGCATCCACCAGCCTCTCCGGCTGCTGCTGCCTACCCTTTACCGAGTCTACCCACCTTATCCGCTCTACCACCGCATCCCACCGCGGCGGCGGGCATGCCGACCAGCTTAGCTCACTTACACCAATACCTAATAGCGGCGCACTTGCGGAACGCTGGACTAGCCCGCCTGTCGCTGTCCCAGTCCCACCAACACCATCCCCTTGTCCACCCTACTACCAACATTCGCCCAGCGGAAGAACTGGAGAAGCAACGCAACGATTACTTTCTACATCATCACCAGCAAAACAGTCATCATGACAATGACCTCGAGACGAGCGCGGCCAGGCGGAGTGAAGAGAGTTTATATTTCGGTCCTGTAGGCGGCCACAACAGCGCCGATATGGATGCCGTGAAAAAGATTCTGGCCACCGTCAACGCTAATGTAACCAGGAAGTTGCTTGAAGCGAGTGTTCAACGCGTGAAGCAGGAGCAACACAACAATCTACCGCTTTCGCGACCCACTTCAACCACTTCGCTGGTACTACCGGACAGGGAGGCAGCAGCTTCAGTGTCAGGAGATGACCCTTCATCTGTAGCCAAAGATCTCAGTCGGACGGAACCGCTCAAACTCTTCAAAAGTGAACCCAATCCTTCACGAGAAGAGGAAGAAGAAGGGGAGGAAGATGAAATGAACGCAGAGGGGGGCGAGGTACACACTCCTACCGTTTCTACCGGGCCTACGGAATCACGTCATCACGAGCTTCCTGCTCAGCAGGATATGGAGATGGATGAGGCCTCCGCCGGGGAAGACACGGACGACTCGGGATTAGTCATGGCCGTTGATGAAGACCAGCATCATCCTCATCATCGCCAGCTTCCTCTCACTCGCCCCATTCCAACTTGTGGCGTAGAACACGAACAGGAACTTCACGCATCGAACACCAAACACGAGAAAAACAATGAACATCTCGAGAGCCCTTCTCAGAAAAAAATCAATTCTGAGCGAACCCGTTCTTTGATTTCCGAAGAGCAGGCCGGTGTACTCAGGCGACATTACAAACTCGAACCTCGTCCCAAACGTGAAGACCTATTACGATTGGCTGCCGAGCTGGGCTTTTCTCCTCGCGTCATTCAAGTTTGGTTCCAGAACGCCCGGGCTCGGGATCGCCGTGAAGCGCTCCATTACCACCAGCAAAAGTCTGTGACGTTTGGCAAAAACTACCCCTTGAACTTATCGCAATTTTCCAGCAATTCAAGTGAGTCAAATACTTTCTTATATCTTTCTTCTAGGTAGCGCTTAGTGTGTTATAGAGCATTACATTCTTTAAAGTAACTGTTACTGTAAAAGTAACTGTAGTATTCTTTAAAATAACTATAAGTTCCCGTATAGCTTAGCTTGGTATAGTCGGTAAGCATGGGGAATTTCGGAACAACTTTTTGAGAAAACTAGTGCATTTAATGAAAACATTCTAATGACCGTAATCTTGAGCTAGATAACGGGTATAGTGCACAACTTTGAGTAATCCAATGAGTAATCCATTAGCAATACGCATATGAAGTTTACCAGTAAGAGAAACACGTTACCTAAAAATCTGTCCTTATTTGATTGTGCACTAACTGCTAGTAAAAGAAAACTAGTTTCAGTTTGCTTTGAAATCTGACAAGCCGTTTCCGACAAATCTTGTTTCGAAAGTTTGACGACTTGATTTGGAACATTGTGCTGCTACAGCTAACTGTGGCGACAAATTGTACTACTTTTCAGAAGCAAAACAAGCGTAGAAACTTTGCCGGCAATTAGCTATCTCTTTCTTTTCTTACTTTCTCACGCAAGGCTTTGGCTAAACAATAACAAACATCAGTGACAAACAATAACAAACATCTCTTTTCCATCAATGTGCTAAGGTATACGGGAACAATTGTAGTAAATTATAGAGGCAATTGTAGTAACTTCGGTCAAGTGCTGTTTCCATCCTAGCAGCTGCTAAATTCTTGTCTTTGTTTTGACTTGTTTCCTCCCAACAAATATCTAGGTCAGTGTACGTACGGGAATCACGGCGCGTTCCAACACGACCTTAAATCAGGCACTACCTCACCATCAGGAAGTACGACACCCAGCGGAGAAGTTGAAGAGAGCGAAGGTGATGCGGAAGCGGCAGTAGAAGACGCGCCGTTGGACCTTTCATTGCGTAGCAAGTACCCTTTGCGGCCGTTGGCTTTGCCGGAATTGACTGTAGCCCGGAAGGTGAGCAAGAAAGACGTCGAACATGAGCGAACGGCACAGTCGTGCAGCCCGGAATTGCCTTCCGCGGGCGGTTTCCCTTCCTTACCAGCCAAAGTACCAAGTCGAAGTAGTAGCAGCGGTAGTCCACACGTCCCGGAACATTTTGTAACAATAGACTCTCCCAGTCCTGCTGCCCTTACTTCCAAGAAGGACATAAGGGTCACCTCGGCACCTTTGGATGCATGCCAACCGCATCACAACTACCTGTACCCGGGGGAACCCAGTTCATCTCCGGAAATGCACAAGCTCGAAGAACCTCTACGAAAAATTAAGCTCGTCTTGGATTTGCACAAAGCCAATGGTGTGCACCCCAAGAAACGCGCTTGGATTAAGGTACTGATAGTGAAGAGGCAAAAGTTTCTTGTATTTTTACTTTTCTTTTCTTTGTGTCCTGTTCTTTTCTAGATGGATGAAGAAGACTCGTTTCCTCATGAGTTGGAAGAATGGAAGAAGAGTGTATCTTGCGGCAAGATTTCCCCAGGCTCCGCGTCTTCCTCTTCTCCCAGTCCGAGAAGAATTCACTCCATGGATGAAGGTTCGGCAGGAAGCGGCGAAGAAAGCCACCACACTTCCTTAGCCCCGCCCAGCAAGAAAAAAGCGAGCTGTAAAGACCGCGATCACAGAGCAGACCGCGAGAGGGCCTCCAATGAAGAGGGACATGAGACTTACACTTGTGATCAATGCGATAAGACGTTTTCCAAATCCAGTTCTTTAACACGACACAAATACGAGCACTCTGGTAAATAAACCTCTTTTTCCACCGTTGTGAAGTTCTGAACTAATCCAAGTTTGTGTACTCTTTAGGTCAACGCCCTTACCAATGTGATTTGTGCCCCAAAGCCTTTAAGCACAAGCACCATTTGACCGAGCACAAACGACTTCATAGCGGCGAAAAACCTTTCCAGTGCCAAAAATGTTTCAAACGCTTCTCGCATTCGGGTTCGTATTCCCAACATATGAACCATCGCTACTCCTACTGTCGCCCGTGTCCGGCCTCCTCCTAAAAACAAAAATAATCGAAGCATGCCGCTCCTCCGTCTTTATACCTTCCATTTGGCAAGGAGCAGCCTCTACAGCTGTTCAAGGGTCTTAAACGTTCAACATTAAAGGTCTTCCGTTGAATTGCAGAAACATTTTACGGGAAACAACGAGTTCAATTAGGGAGATTTTTTCGGCCCTCAAGCATATTTGCGACTTTTTACCCTTTCCTGATTCCATGAATAACGGTTGCAACGAAGTGCCAAGTTAGAACTCTGGCGCCAAAATTTCGAAGATGTTACGAATTTGTTCCCTGTAGTGTATACATGAATGTCTGTGAATTCTGCTCGAAAAGTGCCAAATTAGGGCTTGTATGAACTCGCTTAGCTGGTTCTACATATGTGTAGGTCTTTTTTTCCCTCAGAGTAGTCATTACTATGTCCTTACTTCTTCTTGCCCCAAAGGTTTTTCGACGGCCTTTCCTTTTGTTTGCTCTCCGTCTTAGCCAGACTCTGCAAACTCGGACATCGCTGTACCAAGCAATACTCATGTAAATAGGCTTCTATGGTAGATCGAAATCTGATATAGCTTTCGAGATAATGTTTAGATATATAGCAGATTTTCTAGCAAGTTTCAGACCTTTAGAGAGTGAAAGGAGTTATGACTAGAAAGAGCGCTGCTGGCGTTCAGCAACGAAAAATACTTGGGAGTTTTAGGCATGATGGTCACTGTCCGGCTTGTTTTGTCTTAAGTTTTGCCAATTCAAAAGGAAATTTTTAACGGTGCAGTCCGTGCAACGAAGATGCAGGTTTCGCCAAAAACGAACTAATTTTTTGATCCACAGTCTTCCATAGTGTGGTAATGCTGATGGTAAATTTTTAACGTTGAAGCTGAAAAAAATTCTCTGCAATGCCAAAACCACTCAAAGGTGTCTTAAAAATGGTTTATTTTGTTTATGTTATATACCTGTTTAAGGCCATATTTTTTGTCCGCTGAAGAAAATCAGTTTGTCTTCAAAAAAAGGAACCTGGAAAGCAACGGCGGGTATTTGAGTAAAGCATAGAAACTTGTTTTTGGCTTGGAGCTAGTCAAGTGGACTGTGCAATCCGATCACACAAACTTGGCAGGAGCTAAACTGATTTTTCTTTTGGTTTATGTTTCCTTTATTAACTTTTCTTATACAAAAAAAAGTCACGATGCATTGCTTAGTGCCTGATACCCATGCAAGCCTGAGCTGTGAGCTGGATGAAGTTCAGGATCTTACCGTGTTTGCATAATACTACAATCTGGCACAAATGATGTGTGTTAGGCTCGCTTGCAAAAATCTCTCCAAAATCTTCCTTCTCGGGTCACTCTTCCCCTCTTTAGCTTGGTTTAAAAATCTTGAGTTTAATTTGATTTGGTCACTGCACAAAACAAAAATTTCAAATGTGTTTGGGATAGCGTTACGGCACAGAAATGGCGACATTCCTCTCTCGTTCTTCCGCAATTTTGAATACTCAAGGGCGACTTGTCTTTCACGTGCCTAGGATGGACTTTTAGCAGTTCATTTCGGTAGAATCTCTTAATTTTTATCCGGTTCAGTGAACAGAACTATGCTCTCTACCACCGCAAAAAATCTCTCAACCTTTTTTTAAAAGAAAAAAAAAGCATGCCAAGTTCGTTTAGATCGATCGAGTCGGATATTAGCAATGATTTTTTCTGTAAATTGGCAAATTCATGACAATTGAATCCCCGGGGGCGCGGTTGTGGGGCTTCTAGTCTGGGTCTGGCCAAGACAAAGGAGCACAAGTTTATGAAAGATACGAAAGTTTCGTTTCGAGAGAAAGAGATTTTGGTATATGCCCGTTATGCAAAATAAAATGTTTTAGAATTTTGCTTCTAAAAAGAACTTCGGTATTTGGAACGCAAAAATTGTCATTCCCACTGTTGATTCCGCCATGCAATTTCTTTTGTGAGTTGTGTAAAGAAAACAAAACGAAAGAACGCTGGATGCAACCGATAAAGACTAGATAAATTTTAAGTAAAGTGCGAATCTTTGCATGCATTCCTCCAGCTTTCAAAATATTGTGGTGTTTATTGAGCCAGCGATTTTGATAGGACAAGTCCATTTAATGTTGTATAAAGCGAAAAACTTTGCTGGACTTACGAAGCAAAGCTGACTGAGAAAAGGATACTATAACTTATACATATAGCACATGTTTCCCCACTATATTTTTTCTTTTTTGTTATGCATATTCAGTGCAAGTTTAATGTGTTGTTTTTTATACTTTCGGTTCCCTATATAGCAAGGCGGGGATTTAATTCAAAATGGTTTTTTATGCCTGTATCGTCCTTCTTTCTTGTTTCCAATTCTTTGAGTCTCTACTGCTATCACATTTGTAATTTCAAACTCCCAATGTTTCGCCTGTTGTATAACTTCCTTCCCAATAATTGTATGCAAGGAAACAAAGCGAGTCTGATATGCTAAAAACAAACCATCCGTTTTTTAATTTCATAACACGCGCCGTGCATAACTGTGTATTCCTTTTCTGCAGATCGTGTTAACAACAGCACTCCGAACAGTACTATACTTAATACTTTTTTGTTAGATTTTCTCTGAAACTGCTTCGAGACTAGAATTCCTGCTTTATTGCGCTTTGAGTTACCCAGGTAGGACACTCGCCTTCACTCATCCACACCAAATCATAGCGAGCCGCGTAGTGCATGTGAACAATAGCAATGACCTAGATACCAGTAATCAAACCATGAACACAATGTAAGTGCACAATTTAGTAGCCGCTTACCACTAAGACGTGCATCAGGTTATGAGAGTTGAAGTAATAATCAAAATAGCCTGGAAACCACTTCTCCGGTATTCGTAATGCTCCTATAGCTCCACCCGTGATCGCAATCCCGTCCTGGTAAACAATTAATACCATTTACATTAACTCGTTACAGAAGTTAACCTGAAACGAGCAACTTCGTATTTACTTGGAGCCAAACGTGCCAGTAAGCTTGAGGATGACCGCCACCTAGTGGCGAAGATCGCAAACACAACAACACGATACGGATGAGCACCGGTAGTAGAAAACAGAGTCGTCGATCCCATGGTGAGCGAGTTCCCGCTTCGACGGCCTAACAAAGTGGGCTGGATTTGTTCACTCCAATATGAAAGATATTTTTTACCTTGTAAAGTCCATATATGCAAGTTATACAATACAGCCCAATCACGAAATTCCGTCCGGTAGGAGGAAGGCAATAGCTGGATGCAGTTACTGTAGTTAAAGCGCCTTGGAAATGAAAAAAAAAATTAATCCATTCTTCGGTCTACAGATATGACTTAAAGCTTTTACCTAAGCTTTGAGTAATCCAGATGCCAAACATGTCTAGTTGCAGTAGTCTTTTGTAGACGTTATGACCATCTCGATGGGTCATAAACAGATGGTAAATGAAAGAGCCTATCCAAGGTGAGACTGTACTCAACAAATGTAGAGATGGAAGCCAAGTAATGGTTATCTGGTCCCATGGTAATAATGTGGGATAAAAAATGAAGAAGTAGGCTATAGGTATTCCTGTTAATACCAAAGCATGTATATATTACTTTGCTTTCTGATTAATGCCATAGGTCCCTTACCATGTGTTAGAATGTTGACGGTTTCGTTATGGAAGTAGAATAAGCTACGGATACACTCCAAGATATTTCCAAGCGGTCTATATCCTTTTAAAATATATTTGTTAAATTGGAGATGGGGTGGAAGTTGGGACCATTCCAGTAATCGTCTTCGAGTTGATTTGCTTTTCTTAACTGGCGAATTATGATTGCTGCCGGAACCACCAGGAGCCTGTTCACGGACTTCGGGTTGGCAGTAATTACTGCTTTCCCCATTCATAACTTCTTTTTTTTTGGAAGATAAGGACAGTATAACTTTCCGTTAATCGGAATTAATCACAGATTTTACAGTTGCACTGTTCACTAAAGCTCACTGACGTGTGGCTTGGGTCCGTATGTCAGCGAAAGTCGATTCCGGTCGGGTGGAGATTATCCCAACAGCGCAACATTCTTGGCGCAGAAATGTATGACGCTCAGGGGTTACGATCAATAACGTTATGGGGTTGAAAACCGTGTGAGCGTAAAGTACAGCCCGTTCTCGGTCACCTACAATCTCGTGGGCCGCCAAAGGCCCCTCCGCTTTCGTGCCGGAGTTTTTCGATAAAAACTAACAAGACGGGTTCCATTGAAAAGCTTTGTCCCCTTTATTTTCTGGAAAACTAACCATAAATTCAATGCCTAAGAAAGTAAAAACAGAAGATTTATGTAAGGTAACTCTAGAGTTGTCACAAGACATTGGGGTTCCATTACTGAGTACATACGCTAATATTCTAAAATGTCTCGTTTTCTAAAATCTTTGCGAAAATATAAGTCTCGTCTCCTATGATTCCTTATTGTTACGAACGGACTTGAACAATCTTTGATTTATGAAGTTCTTGAATTTCAGCAACCGTTACAGTGCTTTTCTTTTATGGGGTTGGACACATGCAGGTATGGTAATGGGATTTTGTGTGTATCTCTTACATTATATAATATCAGCATAGCGTAACGAATACTGCAGAAGAGATAGAAAGCAACACGACAATCGTCATTCTTACGATAGGGCCTGAAGACACCTATATATGAACGATACGTTCGGGTTATGGTGTCAAATTGAGATATGATCTCAAATATGAGAACTTATTTGTTCTCTTTTGTTACTGAAAAATATTACTTGCAGAAAGAAAACCCGGTTATATTGAATACTGGACACCCAAGCAGCAAGTCCAACGATATCACTGCGACACAGTTTAAACCTTCGCGGGATTCGAAAGCGCGGTGATATTATGGATCAGACCCTTTGTCATAGCAACCCGATAAAACGCACGCTGCTTAGTCGATAACCTCTTCCGCTGACTTGGATTTAACCCGAAAGGAAGACTAAAACATGGCTTTAAACGATACGGATACGTCAGAGGAATTTTTGAGGTATTATACTATGATTTAAAATTATGTATTAATAGTAACGCACTAACCAGGTTCCAAGAACTGATCGTGAAATGCCAACCCATCACGTTAGAACCTAGCTCTACGAAAGAAGACAGAGCAGTTCGTGCCAATGCTAGCAAACTAAAAGAGCTCACAAGCGAAGGACACAGAAAGGTTTAAAGATTATAACAGCTAATTCACAGCACCTGACCATGTTTAAATAGGTGGCGAACGTAATCTTGGCTGCTTCAGTTCGCACCGAACGATCCGTACATAAAATAGAGCAAACTAAACAGGGTGGAAACCATAAGCTTGACCAAGAAAGACAAAGTTTCCAGGCTGTCAATGCGGACCTTACGGATCGGTGGCGAAAAGCCTTTGAACTCAGCGTTCCTCAAGAGCTGTACAACGACTTAAGCGTTATAAAAGGTTATTCGTCATAGAATGCGAAAATAATAACTGATAAATATAGAATGAATATATATATATATATATATATATATAAAAATAAATAGATATGAGTGACACCATATTAAGAGAAAAGGACGACCTGGTAAAGCACTTAGAGCAAGCACTGGAAACCGCCGAGACACTCAACGAATCGCAACATCAAAGTCAGTGCGATGACTTAGCCGAATTGCAAATAAGAATGGAACAACATTATGTATCATTACAAACCGCTTATAGAGCTGAGCTTAAGTCTATTGACGTAACTATTTTCCTTACATGAGCAAAGTAAAAGATAACTCATTATGATACAACAATATCTGTTAATCTTAGGGTGCTATGCTTGAAGACCAAAGCGAGCTAGTAAGGAAAGAAAATACGCAACTCGACCAGATTCTGAATCAGACATCCGAGCTCGACGATTATTGTCTCAAACTATTTCGCAACAATGCCGAAGAAATGGAGGAGAAAATGAACGCCACAGATCAGCACTATTATCAAAATAGGCAAAGAATTTACACCAAACTGAAGGATGACGTTGAAGTAGTTAAAGCTATACTCTCCACTTAAAAAAAGTCACACATATTATATTATAGCTACTTGAGGAGCATTTGCAGAGTCTGCGAGCTTCTTGCTTGCTCAACGGTGAAAAACTGGATTACGGCTGCCAGGTTCTTCGCCAGAAGCAGGAAGAGGGAGTTCGTTACCTGTCTCAACAGAAGCGGAAAATTAACAAGTTATTACGACATAGCCAGCTAATTTTTGAAAATTACACTTTTTTATTTCCCCAGACTGTCAGATCAATATCGAAGCTTAAAATCAGCTTTTAGCGAAACAACCGCCAAAGCGAAGCAAGAAGAAGGAGCTATGGATAAAGAAATCCAGTCTTTGAAGCAAAACATAGAACAGTTTCGCATCAAAGCCGCTAATATACTAGAGGCGGAACAACGAAAGCTTATGGCTGTCTGGGGATTAGAAAATAATAGTTTAAATCAGCTTACCTTAAAAGTACCGTCTCTTTCCACAACTTTTGATATTATCTGTTTACAATCCACTTAACCCACGTACCTGTTTTCTAGTTGCGGGAATTGGATAATCAGATCTATAACGACATCTTACAACGACCTCGGCCACTATTTGAACACCACGAGCCCCAACATCGAAGTAGATTTTATTAACCATCGAAAAATTGCCAACTGAAATGCGAATCTATATTAAGGTCAGTACGATATTAAAAATGTAGCTACTACGTCTTCGAACTTGGGCGAAGCTCAACTAGAAAAACGGGGTTTACTACAAACCATGGCGGTTGAGCTGTCCTTTCTACTGGAGCCGGAAGTTACAAGTCTGATTGAAAGCATTGGCTGCGAGACGGATAGGGAATTAGTCTTGATGGATACACTTTTGCAGGTGTGGCTCAGACCGAAGCTCAATCGATTATTTAATATATTTTTTATCAAACAGAATCTACATATCACGGATGCTACCGAATTGGGCGAGCTTATGCTACACCTGCAAAGAAGTCACGCTAAAGCCGAGGAGCTGATCACAGTCGTGACGAATTTCCTAGAGAAGAAAGCCACTAAGTAATTATTTTTTAAGTCTTTTAAGCTTTCGATATGTAACTACGCAACTACCGTAAAGGAATGACAATGTTGAAACTAAGCCCGTATGGGATCGAAGTAAAGAGGAGATTACTCGTCAATTCCAGCAGTACGAATCTGTTGTATCGCCGGAAACGATCCAACTGTGGGAATTACTAGGAAATATCCTAGTCAAATACTACGCTATCTTGAAAGGTTACCCTACAGAGTACAGTTTTCATTTCATAACCTTCAATTGCTACTTTTTATACAGGACGATACGAAGAAGCTCACAAAATATATCAGCAAAAATCTTCTTAAAATCTGTCATATTTAACGCTCAACAAGCCCAAAACTTTACAATTACTTAAGATTCTGAAACGCTAACTACTTCACCCTGTGGTTAAAAGACATATCACAGCACGCCAGTGTTGGAAAACTTTACAAGCATTGTCACAGCAAGTCTAAGGCACTGCGGATACCAGTTTTGATAATACTTGCAAAACTTCACTTGCAACACTTGAGCAAAATTTGAAACCCTAATAACGATTGCGAGAGCCACCAACGGCTGGAGGAGGTGGACCCGTGTCTAATTGTCCGTTAAAATACAATGAATTGATGTACGCAACAAACTGGTCCACCTGCGAATAACAAAGTAACAAATAAAAGACGAATCCACAATCTGTTTTCACAATTTCCTACCTTGATGGGGAGGTCCTTAACGCTTTTATTTGGCGGTAAAATAGCTTTCGGAGTTACACGGTTATTCTTGCCCAGAAGTCCCATGGCTGATTTGATTCTTGAGGCCAAGTACGACACAAAGTCTAAATCCTGCGCTCGTTTTTCGGAATTTGCGTGAGCCTAATTTTGTAGAAAACAGTAACAATGTTTTATAGGTCTTGCAAATATTTAACAGTGACAAACATTACCGTTTGGAAGGCTGCCATAATAATGGTGAACAGAACGTTAATCAAGACATGAACGATGCAAAACGAAAATATCGTGTATATATAAGGGATGAGCCTCGATTCCTGAACGGTGGCCTGATAGTCGAAAGCACCCAGGGCCAAACAGAGAGTGTATTTCGTAGCACTCCACAACGTTGAAAACTTGCGCATACTAGAAAGTCGAAATGAGGATATGCAAACCGCTGTTTCAAATCTAAGTTACTTATTGCAGAGCAGGAGGTAGAAGAGCTGCGTGAACGCAAAGAAAATAACGAAGAACATAATAAAATATCCCAGAAGGTCCTCGGCAGCATAACGGAGCGTATCTTCGAGCAGCAGCATGCGTGGGTTGAAGTTGAGTAGTTGCAAAACTTTAAGAATGCTCAAAAAGCATACAATAGCCATAAGGTAACTGTAAACGGCGTCCAAACTGTCCACATATCGTAAATTGATGTAACCATTGCCCCAGGTTTTCTCGAATTCATCTAACGCTTCCATAGTCGACATATAACGCAAGATGTACAAAACCATGCCAGCGTATGAGGAAAGAATAATGCACCATTCGCCGTAACTCCAATATTTCCTTTAAATACAACGAAAAATTATGCATTTTTCATCAAACCTTGGACAAAAACATCTTAAACAACAGGAACACAAATACAAAGAAGAAAATTGGGGAAGAAAATTACCTGAAGTATCCCTTCTTTTGTTTGCACATTTTCATTATTTCCCGGACGGTGAAGTAGATAATGAAACACATGTAAACAAACTGACAAACCCTAACGACTAGACTTCCATCGGTATGAATCAGACGAATCACGTCAATAGTCCAGGATGGTACAATGTTGCCCGAAGGTGCAAATTCGGCCATGAGTGTGATTACCGAGAACAGATTCACCTGTGGCAACCACAATTAAGTTCGAGATCAATCCAATAAAGCTTTCAAGATGCTACAGTTCCTCATATCGGGTACGTACTTGAACATTATAAGTGGAGAAGTGGAAAATTACAGCTCGAGTACGTTGATCAATCCAATTAGCCTGCAAAGCTTGGTTCATAGTTCTGCTCACAGCTGTGCTAGCCCCACTAAGTTTTAGTATATAGCCACTGCCAGTATACGCGTCAAGTCTGCCCACCAACGGTAACTCACTGATTTCAGATGACTTCTTGTATCTGAAAGTACAATTTAAATACGAATTGAATACCAAGTTCAGACAACTAAGTACGCAATAGACGGATGGAATAAAAAGTATAATATTTACTTAAATTCCTTAGCACTGCAATTTGCAGCATATAAAATATTAAACGGGTCTCCAGGTTTGGGCGTCGTTTTAACTTTCATCGAAGACGGTACCCAGTAACTGCAATAGTTGTTGTTGTCTTCATTGACGATGCTTGCAAATTCTGAACAGGACTCAGACACTTTTTTCATAACAGGCTGTACCCTACATATGTGAACAATAAACATAATTACAAGTTTCCGTTCAGGTAGTTTTTGATAGTTCACTTTAAAAAAATTATTCCCAAATTACCTGCAAGTATTGGGCAGGACCCGAATTTGCCTTAAGAATGCATAACCCAACACTCGGTTGACACGATCTCTCAGAAAGCCTCTCTGTCCGTATGGTGATTTGCCATTGTACCAGAAAGGTGCTTGCATTTCGGTCAGCAAGGTGTTATTAGCCCATTTCCACCAGTCATTTGTGGTCTGCACCTATTTTACAACAAAGAAAGGATTTAGATTTGAAATGTAAGACATAAATCTTACCTTATCGAATCCAGGTCGGACCACAAAGGCATTGTACACATTCTGGTGCTGCAGATGCGAGTTACTGTCTCTGTTATCATACGCCAGAAGCAACAATACCGAGAGAAAGATGACGTAACTCAAAATTTGCCGTAACAAATCCCTTTAGGAAGGAATCACGTTAATAAAAAACCATCGACAGAAGTTGAAACTTAACATACCACATCTTGAGCTCTTTCAACCGAACTTCGCGCAAACGTTCAATAAAGGCTTGGTCAAACGGAGAATAACGAGCACGCTGGCGTCCATTTCGGAAATGTCCTACAGGAAAATAAAAATATGTATATAGAAAATAAAAAGGAAAAAGGCACGCCTTACTAGAGCCGTGTAAAACTTCTTCGTCAGCCGTCAAACTGGGATCTTCTTCATCCAAATCTGCGTCGTCGATGTCGCTGTTCAAGGAAGGACACACCATACTGATAAAGAGTGCCGCAATGACAACCTAGAAAAATCAAAGGATCTCTTAGTCTCGAAAACAAAACCAGGGAAGCTCAACAGCGGTACCTTGATGGGTTGAACCAAAAGAACGGAGGTAAAGAAAGAGACGACAAGGGACGTGAGCCACTGGGTCGTCTTCTCGTTGCCAAATTGGATTCCATAAGCCCACAAAAAGAAGATGGACACACCAATGCTGGCCACAACCAGAATCCACGCAATGTAACGGCACCACCAAGGCAACAAAAAGGTCTTCTTTCGCCTGCAGAAAATACGAGATTATTATTACGCTAAACCCCCCCAAGACTTTCATAAATTAAATTACTTCTTTTTAACTTTTTCTTCTTTACGGAATTCGTCCATCATTTGACTTTTGGTTAATACCGAACCGGATTTGACCAATGCTTTATCAATACGAGAAGGTCTCAATTTGCGAGGTTGGGATTTCCGGAACAGGAAAACGATTATGAAAGATGGCGGGAAAACGATCAGATTGGAAGCCAAACCCACGAAAAATTGCTGGGCCGTTAACTTAACTGGTCCAAGCGAGAAAGAGCGTCCTTGGGAAGGTGGGACAGTGCCGTACCACATTGCGTTGACCAGCATGGACAAATACAACAACGCCATACACGATGACAAGCGCTCTACGCGAGTAAAACGCGAACGCGGTGGTCGTAAGAATACGGAAAACCATAAATGACCGTCTCGCAATTTGTTGCTGCTCGTTTTAGAGAATAAGTGCTTAAAGTCAGTCATTTGCGCTTTGCCCGCAACTGGTAGTAACCGATCAATCTGGAACACAACAGAGATATGAGTCAAACAAGATCGGTCTAGAAAAGTAGAATAAAAATAAGGGAACTCACCTTCCCATCTTCTTCTTCAACAGCAAACCAATTATCGGCAATAAAGATATGCTTCTCTTGTGTCTGGACATCTCGGATGACAATAAAGCTCAGGTACCAGGAAGCGTAACGACCTTTTCCGGAATTATCATGCCAAATACGCAGATACATCAAATTGCCTAACGGACGTGGGCAGGCCATGACGAATGAATTGGTCTGGCCTTTACGGAATATTTTGCGCTCCGAGTCACCGAAGGTACGCGCACCAGAGTCTTCATCGTCTCCCGTTACAATAAACTAAACAAATGTAAACCTTAATAAACTTCGTTCTTTTTGTCACTTATAACGCACTTGAACTTTGGAATCCGTGGCTGCGTCAGCCTGATCTCCTGTTTGAACGAGAATTTCGTACACGTATTTATCTTCTGGTCGGTTATCTGGCAACGGCGTGGCACCCAACTACGAGACAACAAAATGCTAATGTCGAAGGAAACAGAAACAAAAAGCTTACCGTTTCAACATCTTTCTTGTCTTGGTACCGCGACCAGATTAACAATGACACGTAGATCGTGAAGGTAACAATGATGGTCACGTAGATGGTAATGTTGTCAGTGAAAGACGCGTGGGCGAACACGTAACTGAAATCCACCGTATTAGGCTTGACGAAGAATCCACTACCGAAAATGGACAAGTGAGAGCTGCTGCAACCTGTTGACAGCATCCCAGCATTCACCACCTGAAAACAATATTCGCAGTTTGAAAATGATTCTGCACGGAGCATGATAATTAAATTGAGATCAATACTCACATTAAGACCATTACTCGTCCACGAATTATCAGTTTCGTTAAAGAAAAAGCAGCCAGATGTAAAAACGCGGAGTCCGTAATTGGCAGACAAAGACGCGACTGTCAAACTACCCAGCGGATTCACTTGTGTACCACTCGAAATGGCAGACAGGGGCATAGCAGGATACGAAGGCACTTTCACTTCTAGAATACCAACAAACCAGCGTCCAGTCTTGTTCTCGCTGCCAGCCAACGCCAGCTTCCAAGTATACGTTCCTGAGATTCAATGAAATACATTTTCCTATATTTGATTTTTTAGTCTCAGAAAAGCTAAGATTTACCGTTTGAGGTTTGGTTAAGCTGAGGGACGAAGATAATGTAATCGGCTTTATTCAAAGTGGGCATCCTCTCCCGGCTAAGTAATAAGACCAAAGTTTGATTGGGTTTTCCAGGAGTAACTTCAATCGTAATGGTCATATTTGGTCTCTCGACTAGGAACAATGAATATGCGATAGGTACCACAGCATCCTGCATAGCTTTGGTCACATCCACAGTTGTGGCATCTATCAAAACAAGATTACCAGTTTGTACCGTCAACGCGATAATTTTTTTAAAAATGGAATGAAAAATTATAACCAGTTGATATCAAGGTATTTTTACGTACTTGCTAAATGGCTAACACTATTTTCACGGCGCGGTATATTAAGGATGACTGGCGGATTAGCATTCTCGACGACCAACTTGCTCAAATTACGGTCCAGCAGATTAATGTCCAAGGTAAAGGTGTCTTTAGAGACCAAATCCGATGTTTTGACAAAAGACTGCGACGTACAAATTTAAAAAAAAGAACATGAAGTTAGTTTGCTGGCTTATTTTTCACCGAAGTGAAAAGCAATGAGATAAACTTACGTGTCCTAACGCTGGCCAACAAGAGGCGGCCACAGCAATAGGCTCTGTACAAGATCCGTTAACGGTTTTGTTAACATACGGACAAAATCCGGGTGGAAATGTAATCGAAGCATTAGCAGCACCCAAAGTGACAGCGCCCTCCAAAGCATTCGCAGCGTACCTAACATTGACTATAAATAATTACCGTACTTTAAGAAATATTAAAAGACTTGCAGTTGAGCAGTGAGTGTAACGTTGTTTTCGGAACTGATCTGCAAACCTTCCGGGACGACCATAAGTGAAAGTAAAGTATGTTCCAACTGGCCGGCTATGCGCATTAGCGAGGGGATGATTGCTCCTGCTTGCTGTTTCGTCGAATCCAAGATATTTCCACGCATTTGCAAATTTGGGTCTTTGGGAACTTGCATGTATAGATCTTCACCAACATCGGTATCGTAGAACATGGTATCACCCTTAGCCAAGTCGCCTGGTGGTAAATGGTTCGGGTCGTTACTTCCAACAACATTTGTCACTCCCTTAAAGTACAAAAATAACAATAGTAAAAGACTAATACAAATGAGGGGAAAAACGAATCTGGTAAGGATACCATGTAGAAAAATTTCAAACAACGTACAGATTATTCTGAAGCTATACATTACCTCCATGAGACTTCCCATCGCACTGGCCATCTGCCCTACAAATGGTACCAGTTCGTCCGGGGTTGCAGCTTGTATCTTACTGGCTCCATTTGCCATTGCCTAAACAAATAACAAGAAATAACGATGGATAAAAAAGGACCATTTTTCAGTTTTTGCAATCCCAAGGCTACTTGACAATTCTGTCGGATGAATCTGCATAAGCCAAAAGTACTTACCTCTAGAACGTTAAGGGCGGATTGTCGAACACCCATGTCTAAAGCTAAGGCTTCATCTCCTTCAGCTTTCGTGCCACTTAAGATTGAAGCCAGAGTTCCACTTCCCGCGTTGAGTTGTTGCACCGTGGAGAAGCTCATGCTAGACTGCAGAAGGTCTAACTGCTCTTGTTTTTGCTAAGTAAACATAACAACGAAGAAAACGTATTACTTTCCGGTTTGATCTATAGATTTTCGATCTTACAGCAGCCAAGTTCAGAAGAGCATCATTACGTTGTGTCTCTGTCATATTGCTGGTGAGCGCGACAGCAGACCACGGCGCTTCTGCCTGTACGGTGATTTGTGCTTGCATTGCCATCAGTAGCAAATCGCTATTTCCAGCTCCACTCATTTGCTGCAAAGCGCCCGACGCCACGAAAGCCTTATACTCGGCCTCAGTAGGCGTGGTCACTGTAATACTTGGCGTGATGTTAAACACGGCAATAGCTCCCCACGTATCCACAATATCCACTGACAAAGTTTGTGTGCCAGGATTCAAAATTATCGCCATGGGAAACAAAGTGCCACTGGTTAAAGCTTGCTTGGCTCCCGTGTCATTATCCACAGCTAACCATTGCAAATAAAATTCATATGAATCATGGGTATCTTTTGACATAAGATTAATTACCATAAACGTTGTACTTGCTGATGCCTTTGCTTTCTGGGTCAATCCAATTAGAGCAATCGACAGTCAATTGATCAACCAACGAGCGTAAAGTTGAGACGTTACTTTTACAGCTGCCATCAGTAGGAACTTGGTTCTTCTTCAAGTAAAACTGCGTCTGACCTTTGAACGTATGAAAGAAATTATAAAGTTATAAAACTAGACTAAAAGTAAAGCAAACCAGGAACTGGAGAACCGGGATCAGTAACGTTAAGTCCCAAAACTAGCGTATCAGTATCATTCAAGCTATCAAACATTGTTGGTTGCAAGGCTAGCTCAGCCGTCGTTATGCCTAACAAAAAATATAATAGCAACGTTAAAAATAGGCAAACCGAAGTCTATACCTGCAGAGTTCGCAATCAGTTCCTGCGACAGACTTGTTAATACTCCCGCATCATCTAGTTTGTCTGCCGTCCATAGGAAAGCAGGAGCACTTGATACGCAGTAATCGGAACAACTCCCCGTAACGGCTAAACGCGAGGTTGGATTGATGTACGTAGCATCCGAACCCACTTTACACAGCAAGGAATTGAGACACCTGTTTTGCGCGTAGGCCAGAAAGACGTAATTTAACGTGTAAGATTTCAAAACCGGGAATTAAGATTACAATTATCAAACTTGTGCAACTTACGCGATGGTAACGATCGGCACGGGATTGGGGAGTACACTGACATCAATTACAGCTCGGGTGTAGCGAGTATCTTTGTTAATTAATGCCGTAAGCTGGTAGGTAATATCAAAGGCCACAAATTTGTTCGCACCATCAACAAACTCGAGACCGTGGTAATTTAGGGCCCCTGCGTAAACATAAATATGAAAAATGTTTTCGTCAAATACTGTTCTTTTACCTGCTGCGTAGCCATAACAGCCACCACCAAAACTTCCTAGACCAGAGGCTACGAAATAACCATCATCATAGATTGACAGACTTTCTGAAATAGGAGCTGTCTGACGGCAAAACCAAGTAATATTGAAATTCTAAAATACAAGAAACAAACAGACATTAATTTTAGAGCCACACCAAGTGTAATCGTTTGTTTTTTTCTTTATTCGAAACGGGTACTTACCTTGTCATCAGGATAGTCTGGATCGTAAGAAAAGACACTTGGCTGCAAACGCACCGTTTGGTTTCCTCCGCGTACGATTTTACTCCCGCCACCTGCAATCATAATTCCGACTAAAGGACTAGGCTCGATCTTCAAGTACGTGCTCGCCCACCGGGTTAAGGGGAACGTTGGGTCCAACACAGGATCTGAAACGGCATCAATAATCGCAAACACTGTAGACTAACTTTGTAGAATAAATAGCTACCGCGTACCTGACATGGTCAGTTTGTACATCACTTTGTACAACCCATATACTAAAAAGTTTGACGGGATAATCAGAGTCGCGAAACTTCGCGATACCAGCGAAGAAATATCTACGGGACGCAAGTCTTTGCCACTTGTATCATTAACGGTGTAAATGAACCACTCTTTCCTACAAGACGGAAAACATGTTCTTTAGGATATTGAAACCAAAAAGTATTCCAACCGTACAAAGTATTCTGCGTTCTACTGCAATTGATGATTCCTGAACCAGTAAATTCAACCACAGAGCTTCTCGTCTCAATTCGCGGGGCTTCAAAATCCGTATTATTAACAGGAATGTAAGTTAAAGGCGGGACGCAGCTAGCATCAGGCGCTACCACAAAAGGCAGGACGTAGTCAACTTCTACATCCATGCCAACGGCGACTAAAGTCGCGTTATAATTTGCGCGCTTCCTAGAATTTTATTAATGGTTACAAATTTATTTTTCATACTTGAACTTATAAGAAACGTACGTATAATTGTGGCGAACCGTCAGGGGACTAACGAGTACACCCATGTACTGAAGTGTGGGGTATTTGATATCACACTGCCATTTTTCACCATACGATTCCACGTGACCGTCACCATAGTCGAATTTCATGCAAGTACCACTACCCACCGAGTCAAACGTGATCTTAAATGTCTTGTTGAGGTACTATAAATAAACGTCAGGCGTAAGAAGAATTGCCAGTAATTTTGTACTTTTTTAAATATACGTGCACAAAAATTGATTTGCCCAATGATGATAAAAAGACAACTTACTTGAGACGTGACAATAAAGAAGTCATCAATTACAGGATTCCGGACTTTTCCAACGACTGTGAATGCGATAGTATAGTTGACACCATAAGGCTGAAGGTTATTACAGGCCGACCACAAGAATGTTTGATTTCCTTCCTGCAAAGATTCAAATCGAAATCCTTTTTAGGAAACGACTTTCCAAAGAAAACAAAGGTAACCGCCGAAACCGTAATCTTACTGAGGTGAAATTGAAGGAGTACGTCAAATTATTCGGACTAAACATATCCGGCACAGTGTAGTTATCCAATAGTTCGGGAGTTCCACTCGTGGTATTATAAACTAAATAATGCTCCACAGTTCCTGACATATGAACGTTTGACAAATGATAGAAACGGCCAACAAATATAGCTTAAGGATCGTTATTACCGTCCAGAACATTCAAAGTGAAAGTGGAATCATAATTTGTAGGTACTTGATCACGGTTAACTCCCATTGGAAGAGAGATTGCGCCACTGGGCGTGACATACTTCAAGGTGGCAGTCAAATTTTTTATGAATGCAAGTATGGTCACCTACACCATGAACCGTGATTATTTATTACGTTCGGTTCCGGATCATTAGGTTCCTTCATTTACCGTAGCATTGAAGCTCTGACTGGAAACCCAGTTAGAGATACTTCCATTTATGTCAAACACGCCTACTTTAGGGTAAGCATGGGTGAGCGTGTAGTTAGTCGAACTGGGAGGGCCGTACGATTCTAATGTTACATTGGTTGGGGAGGTTCCATCGTTCCAGTCAACATAAACCGCTGAGTCGGTAGGGTAGTTGAGTACGGGTCCCGTCAACTGGAAAGAAGCTACAAAGCAAGCACGTAGTATACATTACTGCCAAAGTAGATTTGCAAGGGTTTCGTACACTCTTAAAGGAAAACGAAACGAGACAATACCGTTTTCCGTAGTAAGGAAGAAATCTACTTTATCCGGTACTAACGTCCAAGTAGGCAGGACAGGAACCTGAACCAAGACGTTGATCAAGCGCGTATTGTTGGTAATACCAATGAGTTGACTATATTCATTCCAAGCCGTCACGTTGACAACATACGACCCAGCCACCACGTAAGTATACGTTTTGGTTAGAGGCGTTGTAATGTCAACCGGGCCTGCAAAAACGAGCTAGTACATGATTCACTAAACAAGTATTTAACCTACCAGTAAGGTTTTCAGGAGCTTTCATTCCATCACCGTAGTCAACTTCCACATATACAGGCCCACCTTTGAAGAAGGAAATGGTAAAGGTGGTGGAATTTTCGGTGGGCAGTACAATAAGAGTCGGCGATAAGGAGATATTGGTGCTAATTATAACCTCATTAAGAACCACAGGCGACTGACATAGCGTGGAATTTGTAAGTGTCGTGTCCATCTATTAAAAATTTTAAACGTGTTTTTATTACAAATACACAATTTCTTTTCTTTTACCGTATACGAAAAGCTACTGGTAGACAGATCAGTGCAAGTGCTGTTGAAGGAGAGATTGGCGACTGGAGACGCAGAAAGCATCATGTACGCTTGGTTACTTCCAGCGGCACCATCCTCATAATCAGCTGGTGTTCCGGCTCTAAAAAAAACTCCATCAGTGCTTCGGAAAATAAAATAAGGACAAGTCTGGACTCACATCACACCCAAACTTGAAGCTGACGGGGCTTTAACGCCCACGAAATTACCAGGATCCAACCAGACAGTCGCAGTCGACAAAATACTGAAATACTGAGGTCCCGTGCTTGTTACCGTGAGCGGTACTGTTGTGATAGTGGTAAACGATGTCGGCAACGCTACAAAACCAGGTTATTATATTTTTTCACATGGTTCGAGACAATATTTTAATAACAACAAGACTTACTTCCACCAGATGGGCAGCTAGTATCACTGTCAGCAGCGCACCCGCCTATACTACTCACGCCAGTACAGAGATACTGGGAAGCGGAGCAAGTTTGTTCGGTACTAGCCGTGCAAGAGGCGTGGCATTTTCCATCTTGGAGGCAAAAAGTTCCGCTGGCGCAAACAGGCGTGCTTACCTGAAAAAACAACCAAATGGATTACTTAACAAGTTACTGCGCAAAAGGCGTTTTGAGAAAAAGGCATTACTTACCACAAACTGGTAGCTGCCGGTACTAGCAGCCCAAAAGGCAATGTTTTGGGCGATGCCGTAGCGTTTTACATAATTGCTGCTAAGAATAGTAGTGGCCGTGGAAGTACTGGGCGTGGCGTTCGTGTCGGTCGGAGGCATGAGTCCGTATAAGTCCCACGATGGATCTACCAAGAAAGTGGTTGTTTGCGATTGTGTTAGCTGAATGCGTTTCCGAAACAAACACGGTCATACCTGGCGCAGTATACGTTGCAGCGGAGGGAAAGGAAACAGAAAGGGAGGAAGACGCGCCAGTAATAACAGCTTGACAAGCGTGTTCATCCCCGACAGCTGCTAACGCTGGACAGAGAGCCTGTAAAGCTTTACCAGGAACCGTAAATGTGTGGCTTAAGATCGTGAAGAGAAGCTTGGAACCGTCCGTGGCCTTTACTGTTAAGATAAATAAAAAAAAAGATACGTTAATTTCAGCATGTTAGAAAACCCTAAAGATTGTCATATATTACCTGTGATGGAATAAGTTCCCGGTGACAAGTAGGTGTATTTGTTATTGGGAGTTACCAGGCTGCCGTCGCCGTATTCGTAAGTAATATTGACCCCAGCCGCAATATCCACGGAGGCCGTAATGGTTACCGTCTATGCACCAATTGGAATGAGTAAATTGTTAAATTTGAGCGTAATTGATAACGAAAAGTACAAAAAGTAAAGTAAACGTAACTTGCTACGAATGTGATGTTATTACCTCGCTGTTGGTGCCCGAGGTTACGAAAGTAGCTGTTAAGTTGCTGAACGAGGCACCAGCCGCATATACGGTATAAAAGCCATTCGCTACTCCGGGACTGCTGCAATTGCCGACAGTTGCCAGTGTCAAAGCTGCCTCCGCTATTTGATTCCGTTTAGTTACATGATTCGCACTTTGGTAGATCGAGAAATATTTTCTAACCTGCCACATTTCCGCAAAGACAAGTCACATTACTATCAGTGGCCGCGTACATGAAGCTTAAATCGGCGCAAGCGGAAGTACATGCTACAGCCGTAATGGGTAAAAAGACGTTGCCTGCAGCTACCAATGACGGTGTTCCAGAGCTCGGTTCTTCGTAACATGACCCGCTCGTCAATGCCACGGCGTCCGAATCCCCTAATATATTAGAATTAATACGAATTTTCCCCTGCACGTGAAATAATTCTTACCTGTAATCCATAGTGCAGCCTAAGTCAAACAAGCGAATTTTTAAATTAACTTACCAGAAATAACGTAAAGTAATAATGTAAAATAACAAAATATGTCAATCTGAAAACTTACCAGAAAATAGAGCAAAAAATGAAAGGGCTGCTCCATGCCCTAGAATCCTTTACCACATAAACTTTCCAAATCTTTATTAACACTGTTTCTTCAGTACGTGCGATGGTGAATGATCCGAGGTTTCTACTGAACTGGAGGTGAAACTGACACGCAAGTTACACGGTCCCGGCCGGTAAGCGAGTCGATAACCAAGGTAAGAAACCAAAGGAGCCAATGAGCAATGTACAGGTCAGGGAACGTGGTATACACGTGACCTGTGATCGCTTAACCTGGCCATGACCTGTAACTAAGGATCCAAACAGGGCCAAACAATCAGATCAATAAAGGAGCACCTTATAGCGTCAAAGTCAACCGATGGTTTTTCAACGTCACACATACAGAAAGATATTTTTAGTGCTTTATAAAAGCTGAGATGAAAAAACCAATCGAATCCCTGTCCAGACAAAATTCACAGCTTTGACTATCGACGGGGTCCGTATCAAACTTGGGATGGAATCGAAGCAAATTTCGACACTGTTCAGGACTGAGGTCCCGGGAAAATATAGGGTAAGGTCGATTACATTGGCAGGCAGGATTTGGAAAGGCCGGGATAAGTTCCAGTCCAGGGAAATGTTGCAATGCCCATGCAACAATGCCTTCGTTTTCGGCTGGCATTAATGTACAGGTACTGTACACTAGTTTGCCTCCGGGTTTTAACAGTTCTATCGCCTACAAATAGGACATACTGATTTCATTTCCGAGCAAGACGCACATAATTAATGCTTAAAATACCACAGTAAACAGCTTTTTCTGCAATTTGGGGTACGATTGTAGTTCCTTGAGGGTTATTGGATTCAGAAGTTGAGGTCGCTGGCCTAAGGCAGAACAAGGAGCGTCTAACAGGATCTTATCAAAGGTTGCGGGCGAAAAAGGAGGAGCTAAGTCCGGCAAGTGAGTAATTTCGAACTTTTCGGTAGTTTTCACAGCCTTCGTTGAATCATAGGCAAAGACTGTTACGTTCGTCAAATCAAGCCTTTCCGCATTTGCTCTTATCTGCTGGATTTTGGATTGAGAACGGTCGAGGGCAATTATCCTACCCTGATTTTGCATAAGAGTAGCTAAATGGGTTGTTTTTCCACCTGGAGCGGCACACATATCCAAAACCAAGTCGCCAGGTTTTGGATTTAGAACATGTCCACAGATTATGGAGGGCAGATTTTGTAAAAAGAGAATATTAGGCATTAAGCTGCCTAAACTGGGCAAATCATGCACACGGTCCGTCATTTGTACGGCCAATCCCCTAATAGACAATACTTGCTAATTATATATCCGAGACGTACTCATCTATGCATTTAGATTGTCATACTTGGGAGTGGCTGTCTTAAATATGGCATCCCTATTTATCAAAGAGATGCCGTTTCCAACAAAGACGGTCGGACCTTCAAATGGTTTTGTTAAGCCCCTTAGACAGAGGCTATGCAAATCTGCGTATACCGCCACCAACTGTCCAACATTCAAGCCTTGAAAAATACAAACAGCCTCTTTTCGTTATATTTTCTTAGCCAATAAAATCAAGTTCAAAACGAATTATTTTATTAGTTGATCTAGGCAAGTAATACCCATGAGACTAACCTAATGGAGCGCCCAAGATCCCTGGAGAGTAGACGTCTGCCCCTCGCATAACGGCAAGTCCACAACCCAATCCCACAATAATGCTAGTCTCTGCTGGTATCACCAAGGAAGGATCACCTTGTGATGCTGATTTAAGTAACAGAACATCAGAAAATAATGGATGTTTGTTCAAAACTGGAGGGCTTAACAACAATCTATCTTCATAAAGCTAGTATAAAGAAAGAACACATTCTTAAAGAGTTCCAAAAAGTTTGTTTATTTACTTGGATAAGGTATTCCTCAACCTCAGTACATACGTCGTCTATATTAACAACGAGGGTATTTACTCTTAACGAAGAATAATGTGGGGGTGTTTTCAAATACTGCAATAACCGGCGAGTATTAATTTCAAACGAGTCACATAGGAAGTCGGACAAAATTTCACCAACTTCGTTGTTTTTAAAAGACGACATGCTGAATCGCGCTACATTATCCACATGCTCAACGTTGCCAAAGTTTACCAAGGAATCATGGTGTATTATACTTATTATATATAATTTATTTAATACTTAAAATGTATATATTAATGTTTTGTTTGATTACTTTTTGTATATACTTGATGGTGTAAATTAAATACATTGCTGGGTTGGAATGTTTGTTGGAGTTGTTGTGCCTTTTGTCCGGTAGGGGAAAACATCAACATGACGGTAAGCATTATTCCTACAGTTTTATCCTTAAATATGTTAGTCATCCATAACTTCAAGTGCAATTAAAATTGAAAAGTTCATTCGTTGTGCTAAAATATGTATTGTGAAAGAAAAGTTTTGCCCATTTGTGAATTATTACCGTCATCAAATTTTCTCTTATGCTCTCTGCTGGCCCAGCCATAAAGCGTGACACAGTTGATCTAACGTGCTATATTCGTTTCTTTCCTTTTTACATATTTAGGATACCAAGGAAGTCGTGAAGAAGGACAAGACCAAGAACCCTATGCGCGAATTGCGCATTAGGAAACTTTGCCTCAACATTTGCGTTGGTGAGTCTGGTGACAGGCTGACGCGAGCTGCCAAGGTAACTTATCCACCCATTTCCTTACGCCAAAAATAAGAACGGAGAGTGTAACTCAAGTTTTTACGTTTATTCATAGGTGTTGGAACAGTTGACTGGACAGCAGCCCGTTTTCTCCAAAGCCCGTTACACTGTGCGATCTTTCGGCATTCGTCGTAATGAAAAAATTGCTGTACATTGCACCGTCCGAGGGGCCAAAGCAGAAGAAATTCTGGAAAAGGGTCTTAAAGTAAATCTTTCTCTGAAGCTTTTTTCTTAAAATGACTAAATGCTTTTACTTCGCAGGTGCGTGAGTACGAATTGAGAAAAGACAACTTTAGTGACAATGGCAATTTCGGCTTTGGCATACAAGAACACATTGACTTGGGTATCAAATACGATCCTTCCATCGGTATCTACGGTTTGGACTTCTTTGTTGTCCTTGGAAGACCAGGTAAAAGCGCCCTTCTACCTTTTACTGAACTTAGGCACACCATCGTCCAGTGCTATGGGTATCTTGCCCAAAGTCCTGGTTAATATTATTCGTGTGCTAGAGAAATATTCATTCTATTGCAACTCCGGGTCACATTCATTCTGACTTGGTTACTGATGAACGAAGACATTACCTTCCTTTTTTTACCAATTTATGACCTGGAAAAGTATTTCCAAATGAACATAATTATAATTCGACATCTACTTCAACACAACTAAAGGATGTGATTTAATGTATTTTTTAAACGTGACTTAGGTTTCAGCGTTGCCGAGCGTCGTCGTAAGACCGGAAAGGTTGGATTCCAACACAGATTGAAGCGCGAGGATGCCATGAAGTGGTTCCAACAGAAATACGATGGTATCATCCTGCCCAGCAAAAAGTGAAAAGTTTTTGGAAGGGTTTTGATGGTCAAATACAATCTTGGCTCCGTGTTTTGGCTTGTTCATTTCATGAATTTTTGCAGAGCATTTCTAACCCTTAAAGAGATTAATGAGATTAGCCCGGTCTCACATCGTGGCACAGGTATGTGCTTGACGTTCGTCGAGACCCGGAACATGACATTCCCGTCGTGGTGCGAAGAAAAGGTGACTTTTTCTGATTGAGTTTGTGAAGTAAATGAAAGCGTATAAAAAACAGGTTGGGCATTCAAAGGAAAGGTATGGACATTCACAGGGATGGTACCATCCCTGTGAATGTGAAACCAGTGTTCGATTTTGAATGCGCTCATTGGTAAAGTCGACAGGCCTCCGGTCAGCTGTCCCGCAATTTTATGAGGATAGGAAAATTTGGAGTGAAGTGGAGGAGCTTTTTCGACTAAATGATTAATTACTCGGTTAACATGCATAATTGACACGGGGTTCTTCAGCCAGAACACTCCGTTTGCTCTCTTTTTATAACATATAATAAATAACAGGATATAATAAAAAAATGTTTGAGTGACACCTGGTGGCGTATTCTTTTTACTTCAACCCAAAACAGGTTTGTTCAAGTGAACACCCTCCAGTAGATGATAAACGTTGTGTAGCATGCAAATCGCGTGATCGCCTAGAACTAGATCATTGTCTCAGGTCAAAGGTTTGTAAATTTGTTTATTTTACTTTCAGTTAAGTTTTATTTGCATATATAGGCATACAAAATGTCGTCAGCACCCTTGGATCAAGAAGAACGAGTACTGGATCAAGAAGAGTGGCATGTGGAAGCACAAGGAGTTATTAACGATATAAAAAACTGTGTTGAAGAAATTTCCATTGCCAATGGCCCTGGTTCCAGCGATCAACATATCTACCTAAATCTTACAACAAAGGAAATGAATAAGTACTGCATCGAGCTTACGGCGCAAGGCTTTCATATCGTGGGCCACGATTATAATCAAACGGATGCTCCTCAGAACACTTACTACGAGACTCCATATGCCTTGCTAGACAAGACCAGTCCCTTGTACCGCGAAGCGTTTGGCAACTCATTAGCCAGCAAGTTGCAAGAGTTACATAACCAGCAAAACGACAAAAAGGACCTGTAAGCAAAGGGAAAGAGCTAGTCGCAAATCAAAATACCTGAAGTTAAGATTCTAGGTCAGAAGTCTTCAGCTGAGTGCAATTACGGAATGTCAGATAACAAATATATCCATCCATCTTTCCGAGTGACTTCCTATAACTTAGGAAAAAGGAACTTTTTCCATTTGTAAAACCTTAAAAAGCCATACCAATAGTTGTTGTTAATATAACAAGTTTTTATTCAACTATTTTATCTTCTGATGTTAACATTTTTTTTACAAATGAGTGATTAAGCTGTAAGTGTCACTGTGTTATCCCAATTTGAAATCAGCGCTTCCTAGCAGCGCCATTTACCGCCCTTGGCATTGTCCTTACAGAATCGCGCTCAAGCATGTTTACAACAGGCGCTTCCAGAACAAACTGTTGTATAGTACTCTTTGGCCGTATTCTTACTTTTCTTATCAATTTGTGTGGTTTTATTCTTGAGTTTTAGGTAAGAACCTTTGTCAATATACTGTTTTCTGTAAATGCATTTCTTTTGAAATTTTTCAATAATTCATACCTTTTATTTATTCATTGTTTGTACACAGAGATGGATGATAGCGATGAAGAACTACACTTGCACTTGCAGATGGAGATGGACAGCCCATCATTACCACACGATGAAAGAGCTGGTACATCCACTGCTGGAAATGCAAGGCGCGATGGATTAAGATCTGTGTCAATTTCTGCATCAAAAGGAGCCGCCATGTCCAATTCCAAATCTCCTGTCCGAAAATCACCACGACTTGCTAAAAAAACACACGTTAGCTATGATAGTTTCCTGGAGATCACACAGTCTCCGAATGAACCTACTCCTGTACGCAGACGGGGAAGATTTCGTAAGCCGCATCCTCAAAAGCCAATAATAACAACGAATGTGATGGCTGCATTGGAAAAATTCAAAGATGGAACTGAACGTGAAAGTCGCCCTAGCTTTCTAGAAAGTAGTTCGGATTCGAGTGAAGCTTTCGCGCCAAGTCTTCAGCGCAAAAGATTGCGATATGGCCGGCAATATGTGTCACCTAGAAAAACCGAAACCGCGGAAGAAATCGCTCCCAATGTTATGAAAGCTCTTAAAATTGTACAGGCCGGCCAAAGCAGCGGCCTGCCCACTAAGGACGGCGAAGGAGAATCCGATGTCTCTTTAGAAGATGATGAATTGGACAATCCAATAACTCCAGCGTATATCCCGAAACGCAAAGGCACTCTGAAAAGAGCTACAGAAAACCCTAAACCTGCTATGGGTACTCCAAACCTGCGTGTAGCTTTGGCTGCTACAGTAGTGGAAACACATGGTGATGGTTCTTCTGATACGTCTGAAAGTTCTCCCATTTTAATAAGAAAGAAGAGACCCAGAAAGAACACTGACGCTGGTCCTCCTCAAGCTCTATTAGCACCCAATTTGCAAGCAGCCCTTCAGGAGTATAAGAAAGTACAAGAAGAGAAGAAAGATAAATTAAGACGAAGCAAAAATGAAACTCCCAAAAAAGCTTCCCCCTTTGCCGATAAAGTTACATTGGATGGTTTGGAGGGCCTGGGCAAATCTACAGGCTCTCCTGCTATTGCGGGCGCTACCGCTGTCGATAAAGAATCCAAAGCCGTCCCACCTAGGCCCGTTGTATCAGTTAGTCCAGAGGAAGCCCTTATTGACCAAAGGCCAGTAAACGAAGAAAATTCTCGTCGTCGACTTAGTAGTGAAAAGCAAAAGTCAGCAAAGTCGGGGAAAACCTCGCCTTCATATTTACGTAGGGATGGATCGTCGGCTAAGCAAAGATTTTTCCGTCCAAGGAGCTCGGCAAATTCATTCGAAGAGCCTTCAGTACTGACTAATGAAAAAGCTTCTTTTAAAGCCCAATCACAGTCAACGCCTCGAGCTAGCAAGGTAACTAACGCTGACAAAGTGTTGGTACCAGAACGTCCGCCCAGCCGCATGTCTGTATTGAGCGGCATTTCCTTTGCTTCTACTGCGTTATCTGATTTGGAAGAAAATGCAAATGTGTCGACCACGCAAAGGTCGACACATAATGATAGCTTAGCTAATCCCAACCGCATCACTGAAGACGAGTCTGAAGAAGAAGTTGAAGAAGCAATAGTGCCGAGTCGCAATATTGTCGCTAGTAGGCCTGCTAAATCATTCAACGTAGCTCAACAGCTAAGTCGTAGTAAAGGACGGATTGAAGAAATTGAAGATGTTTTAATCGCCCTCCCAAAAGCACAAGATTCTTCCAATCAGAGACAAAACTTGAGTCTCAGTGGATTAGGCCGTAAACCTAGTTTGGGACCACGGTTGACACCGGTAGGTAGAACTTCCAGGGACGAACCGAACACAACTATTCGAAGCAAGTCTTTCCAGAAAAATCTTTCGTCTGTCCAAAGATTTACTATTGCGGTACAGGAAGGCATTGAAGAAGGAATTAACAACGAAGACATTCTGGTAGACACGTCAAAAGCTTCTAAGCGAGATAATAATTCCAGTAGAAAGAGTCGTACCATTGACGAGGTCTTGGCTGAAGCGGGCGAAGTAGATGTCGGAGGCCCCGGAATCTCGAAAAAGCCAAAGTCTAACAGTTTCACAACAGATTCTGTCCAAGACGTACGTGTCCAACTCAGTGTTAGCAACTCTGTTGCCGGCACCTTAAAATCTGTTATCAACTTTGACAAAAGTGCCGCCTTCATTGCATCCAAGCAGAAGCTCCTTGATCTAGATCCCATACCGGAAGCAATTAGTAAGAACAGTTCCGGTGAAAGTGTCGTGTCAGCTAGCATTGAAGAGCAGAACTATTCGCAACTGAGCATCAGTAAAGTCAAGGAAACTGGGGGTTCAAAAGACCCACAAAATGACGGGTCTCCGGATGAGCCGTCCGATGAAAGCGCCGATTCAGGTACCACTGACGAAAATCCTGAGCTGGTAGGCTTAATTGACTCAGCCGAGCGCCAAGTACAAGATAGTAGCGATAATCTAGACGAAGATCAAGCAATACCAGAGACGGGAGTGGGAGAATTTGAGAAGCAGGATGAAGTGCAAGTGAAGAAAGCTGCTGCTTCTTCCTATAGCATTCCAGAAGTATTTAACCCAACACGATCATATGGAGGACGTATTTCAGCCACAAACATAACACTTGATGATATCTTAACCAATTTAGATACCAGGAAACCTACTTGGGTTTCCACTCCTATGGAACGTTTTCTTACCAATCGCAGAACTGACGTCGAGAATACGGCTGAATCTTCACGCAACCTACAAGAAAAGGAAGTTGATAAAAATAGCACAAAGGGCAAAAGTTGGGCAAAACCAGGAACATCTGAAAGCACTAAGGGCAAAAGTTGGGCGAAACCAGCAGGAACCTCTGAAAGCACAAGGAGGGAACAAGACAAGAACAACCTTTCCGATATGATTAACGCCATGATCAAGGAACCAGTGATTCCTAAGGTGGACTGGCAAGCCATTGGCAAAGCTCTGTCTCCCGCAGTAGACAAGCCCGTGAAGCAGAGATCAATGAAAGAATTTGTATCGTCTCTTTCCCCAGGAATGCAAAAGCATCTAGCCGAATTGCCGACCACCATGGGCCCTCCCGTTATCGTTCCCCCTAAAGAAAAGTTAATGAAACGATCCACGGGGCTACGGAAACCGCGTAATGATGATCCCCAGCCGTTGTACATAACAAGGGGAAATATGGGGTTCTATTGCAAACTGCCTTTTAATACAGGCGCGTTGACAGAGATGCACGCAGCGACATCGGTATGGACCGATATCATTGTTGAAGGTTTGCAAGAGTTCTTGGATTACAAAAACATAAATGCATTAAGGGGCTTCGAAGATATATTTGAACTTACCTTGTATCAAGGCTCGTTCACAAATTGGAGGGAGTATTCGGATTTCGTTCGTACTCATTTGCCGCATGACATGTGTAAACAGCTAGTGCCTTTTGACATGGAACTTCCGAGTTTAGAGACGAAGCTGAAGTGGACTGTCAAAACACAGAAGAGGATCGAGACCATGGTTCGTCAGTATGCTGAAATTTATGCAACAGACGACGAAGATGACCAAGAAGCTTCGGAACGTGTTTAATTCAGTTCTGTAATACTCAGGTTGTCTTTTCTTGTCCCTGCATTTCCCGTTCATATCCGCTTGATTTGTTCTTTCGTGATTCTCTTCGTTCGTGTTTGTAATTCGAAATATATTTTAAATAATCTAGATAACGTTTTTTCGATCGCAGTCATCTGCTTTCGGATCAGTGACACCGGAATACTGATCAGGCATGTTTTGGACCCTTTAAGTCCAAACTACGTTAGTTTAATACCACTTTTAAGTGTCACACACGGGAAAGGTCCAAAACATTACTGGTCAGTATTACGGCATCATTGATCCGAAAGGAGATGATCAAGATCGGAAAAAGTCATTTAGTAAATAATGATTCGGTCTTTATGTCTGTGCCAAATGCACAGACATAAAGACCGTTAGTTGAAATAAATGGAATAAGTGCTCGTTAGTTGAAATAAATGGTTAAATTCGCATCATATAAAAAGTCGTATAACTGAGGCGACTCGGATCACTTTTGTTTAGATTTTTTGACATAACTCGAGAACCGCGATGTCAAGTATAACCAAATTTCCAGGAATATATACAACCTCTCTATTTTCAGTTGGTAAAAACGTAGTCAACATGAATAAATAAAAGGGTGTGAAAGTTACGGAAAAGGGAATTTTAACAATGCGTGGTTTGCATTCAAAACTGCACTCACGTTATATGCAGGCTTGACTTCTAGATGGCGTCCCGGGTCGTATTTCATTAAAATTTCTTCATTTTCCTCTTGCTTGCCAGCTGTTGTCCATTGAACGGGGGGTGTTGTTTTCACGTGAGAAATTTGCGATTTCGTTTGTCGTGGTTTTGGCTTGGTGCTGTCAAGAACCGTCCATTTGTTTTCCTTGATCGTTTACTGCAATTTGTATATTTTAGTATGCTTTACCCAGTTATATTAAGCAATTATGCGTGATATTTTGTGTTTTAGTTGTGCTTTGTGTGAATTCTTTTTTAGCAGCAACAGCACATGACATATTTCCCATTTGGCGTGATTTTTGTTTATTCCCCCGGACTGGATAATTCTACTTTTGTATTTTTCTTATTGGGACTTATCTTACGTGTGACCATATACTTTATCGAGTTGGACTCAAGAGAACAAACAAAAGAACAACTTTGCATACTACCAGGAAAACGTAAGTTGCCCAATATTTTTTTCCTCTATTTAGATAGTTATTCTAATCGTTGTTTTATAAGTGGTTATACATATCATTGATTATCCTTTTCGTATTTGTATTGTTATTTATTATTGTGACTTGTTTATTATATATTATAAATTGTACCCATAAGAATTGTAACTAGATCTGATACGAGAAAGTACTTTGCATTTGTTTCACAATTCCCTGATAGGGTAATTCTATATAATTTCTTATGGCGATTGTAACTTAATATAATAATGCCTACGCGCAAAATGTACCGACTTCGTTGCAGCGTAGCAGGAAGAAAAGGCAGAACGATTGTTTTTTTTTTATAATAACCAATTATATGCTAAGGATGTAATGCAGTAAATTTCTAACGATAATTTCACGTAAATAATTCGTCACAAAATGTGTCGCACTTTTGTCATTCTTATGTCTGTGAATTGCTAACCTCAAAGCGTTAAAAATATTTGCAAAAACGAACGCAAGGGTTTTTATCGCAACGGATAACGCATCTGACTACGGATCACATGATTCCAAGTTCAACTCCTGGTAGGCTCCAATCTTTTTGCATTTGTTTATATTTTATTTTCTAGACAAATCTGAATAATTTTAAACCAGTTTATACCGTTTGGTCAAATTTAATTTCTATTTCATATTCATCATGAATTTCACGTACCCCGAAAAGTGTACAACACTTTCAGTAATGTGGATTCTATTATTCAACCGGAGCTGAGTGACTAGTTTCGAAGTGTAGACTGTATACAGGGTAGCGTGGCCGAGCGGTCTAAGGCGCTGGTTTAAGGCACCAGTCTCCTCGGAGGCGTGGGTTCGAATCCCACCGCTGCCAAATTCTTTTTTCTGTATTTTCATGCTACAGTAATATTGGATTGGCAGTGATCCTGTAGCTTTTGGTTGTTATTGTGATGTTTATGCGGCTGCCTTCCCAAATTGTTTATTTCCAACTTTCTTTTTGATCAGGTGCCGATGTCCTGGGATTCGTGATGACCGCTAACATCCCACGCCCCTGGTCCCACTACTTGCATTGATCCAAATTCCCTGATTTTCGAGTTGTCAGAGCTTCCCCCTATTATTCAGCCGTTCTGCAGTGCTGTCGCCTACTCACCCGTGTAATAATATTGTCTGGCCAAGGAATGGAAAGGCTGCAAGTGTCCAGTGGCAACACACCCGCTGTAACGGGAAGGAGCGGTTCCAGTAAACCGTCAAGTCGAAGTTCCTCACCGGCAAGAATCGCCCTTTCTTTAGCCGCTACCACGCCTTCTCAGCCAGCGACCCCGGCAGTTCCTTCATGTGCCAACAGCGGCCAGACACTTATACAGTAATTAATGATTTTTATTTTTAGGGTTATCGGCTTCCCGCCATCTTTAGAAGCTTTCAAATTCTTTTGAGGGTTATTTTTAAGACTGGCTCTTTAGATTGCGCCTAATGTTAGATTACATTCTTGCGTGCGGTGCCTATACTTAGCTGTCTGCGTCATTCACTTAAAAACTAGCAAGTTTTGGGCTGTTTGGAGTAAAAATGCATCTGCCAAAAACAAGGAAATGAAAGAGTTTAATACCGTTTTTATCTTGCTTTGAAGTTCGGGGTCCTGATGAGGTTCGTACGCCGCGAAGCTTTTACGCCTGGTGCACACTGGAGTGTCGTTTATGTCAACATACACAACATACGGCATACGACTAGTAAAATCACCTTATCTGTGATTGGCGGAAAGGCGTATGTCAGTTGTGCCTGTGTGCCAAAAGTTGAGCAGTGCGTATGTCAACTCGTATGTCAGAGTGCTTATGTCGGCTTTGTGCCGACATTTTCTGGGTTGTTTACTAGTCGTATGTCGTATGTTGTGTATGTTGACATAAACGACACTCCAGTGTGCACCAGGCTTCAGCCTACGAAGCGATAAGTCAAAGCAGACATTAAAAAAGGTCTCTGCTCGTTTTCGGTCATTTTCTCTTTCAAACTCCGAATTTTTAGCTAATTTAGTAAAACATATCTCTAACGAACGAGATTTTTATGACGTACACACGTTTTGCTTTGGTTCATTACATTGATGTTTGTTTATCGTTGTAAGGTCAATGCGGTGTGATAATCTTATCACTTATTCCTGTAGGGACATCCTGGTCTTAATCATCCTTGTCTCGCTCCGCGACATTAGGGCTTTGTAGCGTTTAGGGTATCAAATTCCTGCACGCTTAGATTTCAGTACGATTGTCTATCGTACTACAATCGGAAAAGCTTCTACCGAAGCATTGTTAGTTGTGGGTCACTATGGAAACTTCTGCCTTCATACGGTATTACTAACATAAACCGGACGTGCTATACGGTGTGAATAGAGCCTTAAGAGCAATGTGGTTAGGGTTGCACTAAAACAAATATTTTTTGCTATGGATAAGCCCAGCAAGCGTCTCGGAGTTATCAATACAGCGCGTAAAGTCATAATAGGTGGTTTCGTCATCTCGTAGATCTGAATTGCTCACGTCGTTCGACCTTAATTTTGTCCGTCACGCACACTTGCTCGACATACGAGGAAAGGGCTCATAACAGAAGAACAGTACTGCCGGTTGGTATTAGTAAACCAATATTTAATGTATCTTGGAGCGCATCCGAGTTCGTTCCCTACATTGCCTGGCACGGCATACATGTGTTGTTGGCAGGTGCTGAGAAGTTCGAGAACGCAACTTAGGACTGTCACACTTACTTATGTAATAGATCTTTTCTGGCCTGAGGCGATTCGGGTCGCCTGTATTTCCTTAGAAAATAGATTACACACATAGAAAACAGATTTTTGCACATATTTTCTAGATTGAAGCATTTATGAATAGTAAGCGTGGGTGTAACGATAGATGGGATTGGCTTGCTTTAAATAGAGCAGAAATGGGGTGAAACTGGGTGGAGGTTGGAGGGGTGACCTTGTGCGTCATTTAGGAGGAAATCGATATCGGATTTTTTTTCTCGCCTTGAGCCTTGCCTCTTTCTCCCAAAAGTTATATGTACCCCAACGAACCCGACACCGTAAAAGTCGAACGTTTATTGAATGCCTAATGTCCTTGCGTATTTGCTTGTCGTGAATGAAAATGGACGACGCAATATATTCCATAGAAATGCAACACCGAGCATTCCTATTCGTCCACTTTAGTTGCCTTAGCAAAAGTTGAATTCCGACCGCGAACCGTTTTACTCACCCGACTGTACATTTAATCTGATAGACCATTAAGATTGATCTTAATTTGAAAAGATTAACCTTTCGTGCACAAGCACCGTAAGCTATCGATAATTGCAACAGCAGCAAAACTTTGTTTGCACCTCATCTAAAAGTGTACGTTCAATGCACAGATCTGCATAAGAGTCCTTGCTTAAAGCAGCAGGTGCACAGTGTATTGGAAATAAAATAATCGAAGATACTTTCTTTTACCGTCCGTAAAAAGGTGTCTGTAATATGAGGCCAGATCCGTGTGTATCCGTGTGTTCAGGAAAAAGCCTCCTAAAGACCCTTTGAAGCGTGCATTGAATACTAATTCGGATCGTATCCGTCGGTTGGATGTATTTTTCTTATATGAAGTAGTACTGCGCGCTGAAGCTAGGATCTGCAATGTATTGTTGCACATTTGAATGTAAATTAACTCTCTTTGCGATACTTTATTTGATAGGAAACGATCGACTGATAGTCAAAATCAGACCTCTTCCACTGCTGGGCACAAACCGCGGAAAAAATCGCCCGTACCCGGTCGGAAGACGGAGAAAGAAGTCAAGTCCGAAACAAAAAACGAAAAGGCTCATGCTGAGGAGCAGCACAGCATTCAAGCGAATGCCGCAGCGAACGCAGCCCAGCAAACAGTTTTGGCTCCTGTTGTTAGCAATAGCATCAGCACTAACGGGAAGAGTGGCGCAAGCGGTGGTGCAGAAACGGGGGGAGGAGTTGAAAGCAGTAACCACGCCCCTTCTCATTGGTCATCCACCTGCTCAACGCCCCGTGCTGGCCACCCTCCCGGGATTGAAGACTATACGCCTTTTACGCCTTCTACAGGACTCACTCATCAATCAAGCCTCGATGAAACGGACTTGGTAAAGATAGACCCAAAAAAATCCCATTAAGTTTTTCTCACCATTGAGGTTTTCTCAGATCCCGTTTCTTAGAACCTATCTCTCGAGCAGCCTCTTTTCTTATCGAAACCTCGAATAAGAATCCCACAATGAGAAAACAGGCTCTTGAAGGGCTCTGTTGTTGTTTGTTGATTACTTGTTTCATTGGGGACAGAAAACGGATTGTACCGTACAGGGAGCGAACAGGAATTTCGATAAGGGTTGAAACGGTAGTTTTACATGGTCTGCCAAATAGTAGAAACTGGCCCCTCTGGCTATATATATAAAAAAGTACCCGTTATCCGTCTAAGAATATCCACACAAAAATGTCCGTCATAGAGGTCGACCGAGTACCGTGTATATCATACATATGATATACGTGTGTTATTTTACATATAAGAAAGCGGAAATCAATGAAAAAATATTAGTTTCTCCTGATTAGTCAACATGCCCCAAATGCGTGGTTGCGATAGGAATGGGTTGTAGCTCTCGTTTAGCTTCTCTCGTGTTCGTGAAATCTAGGAAAAACAGGGGACACTGATAGGTGTTACACTGTCCTATGTGGCTTTCGAGTGTCTAATTCTTACCCTCTTTTTTCTGTGTGCAGGTTGATAATCCATCAGGAACTACTCTGGCTACGGGCGGGATTACGGATTTCGGTGATGAGCCAGACGGAAGCAGCGGACAAGACTTGGCTCGGTTACGTTTGGCTATGGAGAGTATACAACTCAAGATCAGCAAGACACGAGAACGAATCAAAGCCGAACAGACAGCGCGTGATGGTAAATCTAAAGTTTTTTGCCTCTTTTAGAATAAGTTTCCCTATAATTTATTTTTTAGATAATGTTAATGAGTACTTGCGCTTAACCACGAATGCAGATAAGGGTCAACAATCTCGCCTAAAAGCCATGTTTGAAAAGAAAAACGCCAAGTCTGCTCAAGCTATTGTGCAACTGCAAAAGAAATTGGAGACCTATCAGCGAAAATTGAAAGAAACTGAGGCCAACGGACTTACGGGACCCCGCCCACCACGACAAATGCTCAGGGATGTGGGAATGGGACTCAAGTATGTTCTTTTCCGTACTCGCAATAACTACACCACTTAGCTTCGTGTGAAAAGGAGAGAAACTGTATCGTACACATAGAAAACAATATTCTAGGTGCTTTTTCAATGTAACTTCTCTATTTCTGAACGGGTTAGGAATGCAAAATGTAGGGAACTATAAATGCACCAAAATCTTCTTTATTAACCGGTTCTAACACTAATGCCTGTCGTTGATGTGTTTGCGTCTTGGTAGAAATGTGGGAGGTAATATAAGGGATGGCTTTACGGGTTTATCTGGGTAAGGATTTGCCAATTTTTTAGAAGAAGTGTTTACGTTTGCTTTGCCTGTTTGTTTTGCACTTGTTTCGTACTTGTCGTTTACTCGAATGTATTGTAGAACTGAATTTAAATGTCACAATTGCTTTCGTTATTCTAGGACTGTGATGTCAAAGCCACGAGAGTTTGCTCATCTCATACGAAACAAATTTGGCAGTGCAGACAACATTAACGCCATCACGCGTAAGACATACAACTCACGGGAGATATCTTGTGTAATTCTTCCATTGTGAAAAAGGAAACGGAGAGCCTGTGGTGGAGGAAAATATGGCAACAAACAACGAAAGGCCACAACTTCATGGAGGAAGTTCCAGTTTACCAGGCCATGCCAACGCTGGTTCAGCTCTCGGTACATCGAATTCATTACCAGGGCACGGTAAAAGTAAAGAAGCTTTTTATTTTTGTGTTTCTTGCATCCGTTACAGTTATTTTGGCTTATATTTTGCCTTTTTTTACCCATACGTTATGCAAGTATATTCCGGGTTTTTAGCTGGTACGTTGCCAAGTCAAGGCTCCGGTGGTGGCGGTCAAGGTTCGGGTGGGAAGTATACGTCGGAAGAAGGGTCCGAATGCGGGAGTTCCGTCACATCCGAGTCCGTGGCAGGCGGAATTCCTCTCTCTCCTCGACATCTTCAAGGCTCAGGTTTGGGACTGATGAATATGGGCCAGGGGAATTTGGGGAATTTCCTTGGAATGGGGCTCGAATCCTTGTTCTTGGAATTGCAGGATCGTCGCGAAGAAGTGGAGCGGCTCAGGGAAGAAATGGAAGCACAGAAGGTAAACTGATGTGTGCCCGATTCGGTTGAAATTCAACGATCGTGTGATATTTAATATGTCAGGATGGCCGAGCGGTCTAAGGCGCTGCGTTCAGGTCGCAGTCCGGTCTTCCGGGCGTGGGTTCAAATCCCACTCCTGACAAAATCCCTTTTTTTTCTTTTTCTCCTATTTCCTAAATCAAAGGTTGTTATACTAATCACATCGTTTCTAATTTCACAGCAAAGTTTCCAACAAGAAGTACAGTATTTAACGTCGGCCTTACAAGAAGAGCGTTTTCGGCTTGAACGTTTGGAAGAGCAAATTAATGATTTGACCGAGTTGCATCAAAATGAGGTTGAGAACTTAAGGCAAGGTGTCACCGACATGGAAGAAAAAGTGCAGTATCAGTCAGAAGAAAGACTCAGGGACATTCATGATCTTTTGGATGCGTGTCAAACGCGAGTAAGTTTTCTTTCCCCCCCCCCCCCTATAAGACTCGCAACAAAATTCTTTTACTAAATCTGTCACGATTATAGATTTCGAAAATGGAACATCAGCAACAGCATCAGCAATACGTTACGTTAGAAGGCATCGAGAATTCAAACGCCCGAGCAGTTTTAGTCAAGCTTATCAATATGGTTTTAACCATTCTGCAACTGTTACTCGTCCTAGTGTCGACTGCAGTCGGAGTCATGGCCCCTTTTTTAAAAACGAGGTAAGATACTGTAGTGTTTACGAATTTCATTCATTAACCTTATGTGTATATTCATGATTTCAGATTTCGAACGTTAAGTACCGTGATTTTAGTCTTTGTTATAGCTTTCGTTTTCAAGCAGTGGCCCGAGTTGAAAGATTTAGGGTCACACGTTATACGGCACTATAAGCAAGCGTTGGCTAGTTCTTAACTAAGATATTGGGGATATGATATTGAGCAGCTTTTACGTCGGAAATTCCTAAAAATTGCCCTTCTATATGCTCTACTGTTATGGCAGGACAAAAGTAGTGCTTCTCCTTGTCCTTCCTTAATTTTGATCAACTTGCGCCTCTTTGGGTTGTTTCTCTTCTCGCCTTTCTACTTTTTGTTCTACGTATACACTACGTTACTAAAGTAGTAGTCCCTGTTCGGCTCTGTGCAGTGTGCACATTCACTGCTCCACTGGAAATTTGGCACCATGGTTTGGCTTCGGTTGGGGCGCTTGAGTTATGATTTGTTACAGAAGACAGAAAAGTCAAGAAATGGGAGACGAACAGAGTGGAAATACTCGTCACTGTGATGCCCGTCTTGTAAACGTTGAAAGAAAAGAAAAATGGAAGTCTTAGCAAAATTGTCTATCTTTATGTATTTACAGGTTTAATGTTACTTCATGCGGTATCCGCTGAAGCGGGTACCACGGTATCCGCTTTATCACATTTATTTTCCTTACAACAGTTTAGACAGAAAGGTAATACGTTATTCTTTACGACCAGTTTGCTTAGCTTTCAGCGTCGCTGCTTGAACAGCTTCCATGAGTGATGCACGGAGTCCAGCTTTCTCTAGATGGTAGACTGCTTGGATCGTGGACCCTATATGATTCAAATGTTAAAACATTTCGTCAGGCTTTTGCCTTTTTTTAGATCCTATACCTGCAGGTGAGCATACGTCATCCTTCAAAGATCCTGGATGTTTCCCGGTTTCAAGAACCATTCTGGCTGCACCAATCAAAGTCTGCGCTGTTAGCCGATATGCCAGATCACGTGGGATACCCATCTTTACTCCTCCGTCGGCCATTGCTTCCATGGCAATATACATCTAGTTATAGAAATAGGATAGTTTGGGTTTTATGGTTTTGCAGTATTCAGATGTTGTTTGCATTGTGATCGCTTTAACTGCTTACATATGCCGGGCCAGAGCCACTCAACCCTGTAACGGCATCAATGAGTACTTCTGGCACTTCTTCTACCATGCCTACTGCAGTAAAGAGACGTTTGACAATAGCTGCATCGTCCGGTTTTGTAGCGGCTCCGCAGGAAAACACCGAAGCTCCACAACGCACTAAGCACGGTGTATTAGGCATAACTCGAATGACCCGAGTTTTTCGGGGCAACATCTAAAGAAGGCGTATTGTCAATCGTTCATCCTGTTTAGCATATATAGTCGTTACCTGCTCGAGATTAATTATGGGAATACCCATTGCAATGGAGATTATAAGATGACTTGAAGATACCACTGGATTAACTTCGGTCAATACTTTTGGTACCAAAGGTGGTTTAGTCGCCACTACTACTATGTTGGATTGCTCCAATACTTGCGTATTTTCATGACTTGTATTGCAGCCCAAATTCTGCAGATGAAAGTATGGAATCGTTAAAGGACACGTACATAGAATTATTCCATTTTTAAAAAAACGTACATAGTAATTGTTCACTTACGGCGAATTCTTCGATGAACAGAGAATCCGTGCGAGGTGAGCTACCAATTATATCCTGTGGTCTCGAAATTCCTTTACGCAGAAGGTAAATATGTATATTTCAACGTATGGGGAGGATCAAGATCAATAAATTAAATGGCTTTTATTTAACACTTATTCGTAACTATTACCTCCTGCAATGAAACCTTTGGCCAGAGCTTGAGCCATTTTTCCGCAACCGATAAAACCCACTTTCAGCATTTTGTTTCGATCGAGCAAAGCAAGTGTAATTCAATTAAGAGAGAAGACTGTAAACCTTCCATTCCACTCGCGATGTCGCCGGTAACTGGCTTCAAAACTCCCAACAGGGAAATAAATACGCGACCCCATTCGGAAATGGAAAAACAAAACAAAAAAGGCTTACAAAAACATTTTCTCCTGTACTCCAGTTCGTAACCCAGAAAATCAGGTTTCATGCTTGTCGTCTGGTAAACCTTAGCGCAGTTCGTATATCTTGGGCAATTGTACGCTAGTTTACGTTATATGGTATAAATACACCGATTCAACACATCCCTTACCTATGCGCAATGGAAATATACGCGAATTTGACCTGAACTGACCTTTTGCACGTGACTGGAAATTAAGGTCGTTGAACCTGTACGTATTCTCATATGCAGGGGCGCTCGTTTGACCCACACTGATGAAACCTTACTAGCTTTTACCTGTATCGTACCATGGTAATAGCTATTATGTATGCTTGCTTCGTGGGATCCCGTGCTGCGGACGTCTAAGGTAAAACGGGCGCGCTGCTATATGTATCGACATCCTAATATAAATTTTACTTGTAACCTTCAGTTTTGGAGCCGACATGGCTGCGGTGCCTGCTGCTTACTCTCATTATACATTCCTACAAAGATCTGCTTTTGTACTAATATTACTTGACCTATATGGTAATTTACCGAGAAACGAGGTCTTGAACAGTGCGAATATTTGAAAAAATTATGTAAGCTGGCCACGTGAAGGCGCGCTTGCATGCGAAGCTACGGATGGCCGACGAAGACGATTGGATGATTGCCGACGATGACACGCGTGTGTAATGTTTACATTTCGTTCGTGAATCGAATGAAACATGCTAAAAGTAAGTATAGCTGTATTTACAAGAGAATGTGTGTCGGAGTAATGAGAGGTTTATTTTGTTCTCTTTTTCTAGATTCTATGCTTGCATGGGTACAGGCAAAACGGTAAGGCTTTCAAGGATAAACTGGGTTCGTTTAGAAAAATTATAAAGAAATATGCCGAGTTAGTTTTTATAACAGCACCGCATGTTTCACACCCATTGGCCAGTGAAAATGAGACCGAATCTCTAGTCCTTTGTGAAGGTATTATTTGTAATTTGAAATTTGCTGTTTTAATTATTCCGTTTATCCATTTATTGTTAGACCAGAAAGGCTGGTGGTATAGTACGAAGCAACACACATTCAACTCACACGACAAGACTGACTATTGCCATGGATTTGAAGAAAGTCTAGCTCTGATTGAACAAATCTTCGATTCAGAAGGGCCCTTTGATGGATTACTGGGGTTTTCTCAAGGAGCTTGTTTTGTTTCGATTTTGTGCCATTTGCAGGAACGAAAAAGTGAACTTATAATTAGTTCGAAAATTAAATTAATTTCGGTCTTTTCTAGAATTAAAATTTTCCTTTCGATTTGCCATCATGATAGCTGGCTTTAAATCTAGATTGGAACCCCATCAGGAGTTTTACTCGATTTCTGCCGGTATTCCTACCTTACATGTAATCGGAGAAAATGATAGAATCGTGGAACACGGTACATAGAACACAATCGGTAGAGTCACGGGGATAAAGAAAAATGTAAACCCACGAGAATGCTCCCCAATTAAGGTTGGGGAAACTTTCCCCTCTAATTTGAATTGGCATACATGGGTTGTTACTATTAGAGAGCACTCCAGGGGTTTTCTATTAAGTATTTAATCCCCTGACTTTAAACGCATATCTCTTTTTTATTTTTGTCGTTAAACAGAATTGTTACTCTTTGTAGAAATGGGAGAAGAATTGGTAACGCTCTTCACTCGTCCAACAATGATCCTTCATCCTGGTGGCCATTTTGTTGCTGCTTCTTCACGAGAAAAACCTGGCTATATAGAATTTCTGAATCGCATGTTAACTAGCGATATATTGTCAAGCTAATAAAACGCTATTTTAAGTCTTCGATGGAAACTTTTATTCCGTAGGAAGAACAAAATAGGGATCGGGGTTAATTAGATTCAGAAAATGTTTCTTTGAACCACCAAAATGATACGTAAAAATAACGCAAAAATCCTTGGGAGGTTGTTCATTGGGAGCAACGCAAAAATATTGACGTTAAGCCTAGCCTGTACATGAACTTTTAAAAATTAGAATCCTAGAGCTGGGAGTAGTGCAGTTGAAAGCTTCCAATTTCCATGCACAACTTCCCCGATATTTTACGAAGAGTTTTGCTCGTGGCTTGCCTCCTGCGGCTTCATAACATCTGGCAACTCGGGTGGAGTAGACAGAGAAGTAATATCCAAACCTTCAAAGTCACCACTATCCATTCTGTAGTAAAAAAATCATTTTTAAATGACAAAAGTTCTGACTTATCTATAGAAAATGCAACTCCCATACCGATAAGCCAGACCGACAGTTGCTGGGCTTTGTGCTCGAGCTGATACAGATGTTAATCCATAGTCCGAAAGCGTGAGATGGTCTTCCATCACACGTTCATCCTTGTACAGTCTCTGGTTGTCAGGGGCAATTTTTGTGATGCCTGTAATGGATGCAATACGCCGCCAATTGATAATAACATTTGCACGCATGAAACATTACCTTGAATAATCTTCTTCAGTTCTAATACGGGTGTAGTCTCCTTTGCATCAGTAAAGATAGTAATTTTCTTCCGCCTGATCATTAAAAAAACATCCTAGGAAGGCATTCCCAAACATGTTAGTTTGAGTGATATAAGGAATTTTTTATATTATTTTGTTACCATTTTAAGAAGCTATAAGAGCCCCCTCAAACGAGGACAGGATATGTTAAACGAATATATATTACTAAGCAGTTTTCAATTTTGTTTTGGAAAACGTTATATTACTAGATTCCGAAACGTGTTGACACCATTTACAGTGTGAAGATGCACCACCACCTTACGGCTAAAAATGTGAAACTTGGCGTGTCGGTTTCAGTGCCACCTTTCGGTCATATTTTGAGAAGAACCTGATATTCACTCTTGCACTTGCTATGTAATGGTGGATTAGCTAAAAATCCGCTAGGTGGCAAGTGACCATGTTCGTGCCAAACCTCACGTGCCAGTTTAACGTGCGAGGTGGTGCGTAAGTTGTATGTGTTCGGGGGGGGGGGGAGACGGGGGGAGGTAAATGGGGGCATTTCGCCTTCGGTGGAATTGCTGCCACGGTGGGCTAGGAGTAAAAGTGGAATATAACGGGGAGAATAGGAAGAATGTTAGCACGCGTCTTAGATTCGTTGGCATTCGTTGACATAGGATAGGTTTTGGCCCGTGTTTTGGTGTTGGCTTTTGACCAGTGTTCTGGATCGATGCTTTTTCTGTCATCTTAGATAATTTCCGATCGTCGTCAACTTCTGTCAACCCGATCAGATCAAAAGTTCAGAAGATCTAGATCAGATCGAAAAGAATCCTCATCGATCAGATCAGATCAAAGATCAGATCAGATCAAAGATCAGATCATTTTTATGTAAAACAATAATTGCAGCAACTCGCATAAAAGCGGGTTGAGGTATGTTGTAGGTGTCTTAACAGTAGACTTAAACTAACTTAACTAATATAAAACTCAAGGAAAAACAAAACATGGACACACGCGGCAATAAGCACAAGTTAGTGCTTCCGTGGCGTACTGTGACGTGAAGAATTCCTTCTCCCTCCACCCGTTTCGATCTTTTGTTGTTTGCTGTTGTTATTCTATTGTTTCGTGGGGTTTTCGTTGTGTTCTACGTGGTGCGTTGTGGGTATATAAAGGGGGAAGAAGCATGTTGGAAGGGAACAGTGGCCACTAGTGGACTGATTTTAATCGGTCGGGATCGGTGAATTTTCCGAAAAAAAACGATCAGATCACTGCCAACTTAGGGTCACGCCGATCAGATAAAAAATGGCCGATTGATCTGATCTAATCTTTTAAAAAAGATCCAGAACACTGCTTTTGACAGTTCTTACATTGTATAGTGAGGCGCAAAAGCCAAGTTTTGACAGAATAGTACTTCTGTAGCGTGTTTTGAACGTGTACAATTTTCTTTACTATTATTGGTTTATTTTATTTATATTTTTAGTTTGTCTCTAGTTTTATTTTAATTTTTTTTTCTCTCCTCTACTTTATTTATTTATTTTTTCTTTGCTTTAGTTTCCTTGTATTAGCTATGGGCAATAAGTCCCCTAATTGGGACCTTATTATTTGTTTGTGTTATTTATTTGTTCGTTTCATCTATTTTTTCCCTCTATTATTGTTTTTTTCATTTTAGGTATTTCTCAAGTTTTTTTTATTTATTTAGTTTCCCTGTATTACTACAGGTTGTGATACGTGTCTAATGGTGTACTTCCTCATTTTATTTTCATAGCCCGGTTCGTAGGAGTTTACAGGTTTGTTGGTGTTTTTAAATTTTCAAAAGCAATTCTCTTCAACCGTTTCACTACAGCCATCTATTGACAAGAAGCTTTCGTTCATGTTCACGCCTTCGGACATCCACTTGCCCAGCTTATTCGGCAGTTGACCTTTCGTCTTGTTTTCTTGTATACTTTACACTTTAGGTTACGCTGGAAGAAGCGTCACTCGCGTCCAAGCTCATCCTCTAGGCGTGACTTGTTTCTTTGCTATCGATGTTGTACGTAGATCGATTTCTTTATCCACTATAAATTTGATAACATGTGGAAAACGAGTTCTCTTACAAGTTCTTCGCTCGTCGTAGTTTGACAGGTTAGTTGTGGAAGAGCGGTGAAGTTACCAACACTTTCTGAATACTACTAAGAAGATGCCTTCCTCTAGTGCTTTAAGGTAAATATCTAGTGCAAGTTTTATATTAAACTGAATGTCAATTAAATTCTTAAAACTTATTGTTTCCTTATAAAACGGCATTTTAAAAAGTCCGTCAGTCAAGTTCTAAGTTCACCGTATTTTTTACGTTCAGAGTACAAAAAATATATAGCTTAACTTATTAGGAACAATACAATATAAATTTACATAAATACACGTAGAAGCCTTAGTATAACTATAAGTTAGAGCCTGCAAAGACTTCACCGGTATTATTTCGGTATCATTTTACGTGCTTCTTGTATTTTTAGGGAGAGTATGGTCATTGGAATGTGTAACCCCTTGTTGGATATCTCGGCCAATACCGATATCGCTTTTCTGGAGAAATACGAACTTCTGGCCAACAATGCTATCTTAGCGGACGCTAAGCATAAGCCAATGTATGATGAGCTTGTGGTCAAGTTCCCTGTAGATTACATTGCCGGTGGATCAGGGCAAAATTCCATGAGAGTTGCCCAGTGGATCCTTCAGAAACCACAAGTCACCGTCTTTATGGGCTGTGTCGGCAAAGACAAGTATAGTGATATTTTGGAGCAGAAAGCACGAGAAGACGGCGTTAATGTTCGATACCAGTTAGCCGATACAGAGCCCACAGGTACAGCATTAATCGCATTAAATATTAAATTGAAGATTTATATGATTTAATACTTAGGAACCTGCGCTGTGTTGATAACTGGAAATGGCTCCAATCGCTCGTTATGTGCAAACTTAGCTGCCGCTAACTGTTTTACAAAGGACCATATCGAAGTACCGGATAACAAGGCTCTCATAGAGCAAGCAAAATATTACTACATCACAGTATGAAATATCCCATGAGGAATGTTATATTTTCTATCCTGATGAATGTTTCTAGGGTTTTTTCTTCACTGTAAGTCCGGATACGATTATTAGTATAGCCGAACATGCCGTCTTAAATGAAAAGACTTTTATGCTTAATTTAAGTGCCCCGTTCGTATCGCAATTCTACAAGGATGCACTAATGCAGGTTTATCCTTACGTCGACATACTTTTCGGAAATGAAACGGTAAAGATTTAATTTTTTATCGATCTCTTTTTAACTCGACATTTATAATTTCGTTCAGGAAGCGCAAACATTTGCCAAGGAACAACAGTTAGATGTTGATCCGGATGACCTCAAAGCAATTGCATTGAAAATGGCGGCATTATCGAAAAAGAGCTCGAAGCGAAGCCGTTTGGTTATCATTACCCAAGGAAAAGACCCTGTTCTCGTCGCGACAGGTGATTACGTGATTCAGGTGTTTGGAATGTTACCTAGTTTCTTATTTAGATGGACAAGTAACTGAATTTCCAGTGGAAAAGTTGTCACCGGAAAAGATTATTGACACGAACGGAGCTGGTGACGCTTTTGTCGGAGGTAAAGCTCCAGCTTAAGTTAGATTCTCATTTTCATGATCGTTTCGATAGGCTTTTTGGCACAACTGCTGCTAGGCAAACCCGTACAAGAATGTGTCAAATGTGGAATCTGGGCTGCCACGCATATTATCCAGCGAAATGGGTGTAATTTTGACAAGGAACTTCGGTTCCACAAGTAAAAGTGACGTTGACTTTTATATGCGAACTTTTGCTTTATTATTTTGTGTACCTTTTATAAAGTACAATCAATTGTGAGTCTTAGTTGTGTGTCTCTTTCGCTAGTTCCGTTACAAGCTCCAATATCTCCTGCCGTTTAAGGCTAACATTAGGGAACCTTTTAGGATTTTCTAAGGTTTCCACATCTTCGTTTGAGTTTATGGCTTGCAAAGCCGCTTCAGCATTTGCTACCACATGAATACCACAGTCATAATTGTTGTTCTGTCGAGAGCAATTGAGTTCCACTACATTGATATTCGGCAAAGATAAATATTTCGCCAGTTTCACAGCAATTTGTTTCGCGTTGGTCTTGTTTGATCCTGGACAGGAATCCAAATGGAGAAATGTCTTTTTCGCTTTTACCCAAATTAAAAGACTCCAATGTGATCCACCAGCTTCCTCCGGATCAATGGCGTCATTAACTGCCATGAAACAATATGAATAGCTTGCAACCTCCAGGGGTTCCAAAACTAGGGGTAACATATCACCAGACGAAAGTTTAATTAATTGCGTGACTTCAGGGCTAAGAAGCAACACATTTCGAGTGTCTTCAGCTGAGCGCAGTTTTTGCTCAAGGTACTCAAAATAAAAACCGATTACAGTATCGTTTAGCCAGTGTGCACCTCGTAAAAGGTTTACGTCTGATTGGCGCAGTAATGAATTATGGTAGTCAAGAACAACAGAATTAACAGTAGACATCATAACATAAGATTGAAACCTCAAGAATGAGGATTTTCAAACTTAGCGCTGGAAAAGTAATGCGTCTTGCGATTGGTTGATGAACCTGCAAGGAAAGGACGGCCCCTTGATAAGGAACGACTCGCGACGTTGAAGATTTAACAAAGGAGATCGTTTCTACAGTTATTTAGAAAAAATATCTTTTAATAAGGTAAGCTTAGAACTATTTAGACACATACCTTTTTAAAGAAGGAAAAGTTTCAAATGAATTCAGCCACAACCGGGTGTCCGGAAATATGCGGAAAGTTATCTCGGTTTATTTGTTATTGATGCTTTTAAATAGGCGTGTTTATAAGCGTGGCTCAGGGCGCGGGTTTCGAATGTCTTTACAGATGCGGCTTCCGACATCTTTTCTCCGCACAGTTTGGCAGCCTATTCGGTGCATATCCAGTACAAGTGCAAGCGGATATGGAGGGAGCAAAACGTCTAGTTCTCCCAGTAGCAATAAGGATCAAGACAAAGGTTACGGCGTAGAAAAAATCCATCCTATTGACGAAGTTATTGTCGAGGAAATCGGTAACAAAGGAGTAATTACCTTAAATCGACCTAAAGCTTTGAACGCGTTGACGCTGCCTATGATACGGGCAATCCATCCTGCTCTACAAAAATGGGATAAGAGTGATAGAACAATGATATATGTAAAAGGAGCGGGGGGCAAAGCCTTCTGTGCCGGTAAAAATACTATTTCGAGAAAATTTACGGATTGCAACGATTTTTTTTTCTTTTATAGGTGGCGATGTAAGAGCTGTAGTTGAATCAGCTCGTGGGGGTTCTAGCTTGAAGTCGGACTTCTTCCGAGAAGAGTTTCGTTTAAACTACTTAATTTCCAAGCTTACCACGCCGTACGTGGCTTTAATCGATGGGATTGTCATGGGCGGAGGAGTGGGCTTGTCAGTTCATGGGATGCACCGTATCGCTACGGAAAGAACCTTGTTTGCTATGCCCGAAACTGCTATTGGTTTTATTCCCGATGTTGGTGGGACGTATGTTCTGCCAAGGTTGAAAGGCAAATTAGGCTTGTTTTTAGGTTTAACTGGCTATCGCTTAAAGGGTAACCCTCATTTTTAAACCTTTTCTTGACTTGACGACCTTTGTGCTTAGGCTTAGACGTTTATCACGCTGGAATTGCAAATCACATTTTGGGCAGCCAAAATCTTTTATATTTTAATCAAGAGTTATTATCACTGAAGCCTAACCCACAAACCCTTGACCTGGAGCGTTCTTTGGGTGCATATACCAAAGACATTGTAAACCAGGGGCCACCGTTTTCCTTAGAGCCTCAAATGGATTTGATCAATCACTGTTTCGGAGCGTCAAGCGTAGAAGAAATTGTAAACGAGCTTGCAAAAGACGGGTCTAGTTTTGCGAAGCAAACTTTGGAGTTGTTGAGGAAAATGTCACCTACATCGTTGAAACTGACGTTGAAAGCCTTAGAGGAAGGGAAGCAGAAGAGTTTGAAAGAGTGTTTAGAAATGGAGTATCGATTGTCGCAACGGATTGTTGTAGGTCACGATATGTATGAAGGTAAGCTTCCTGTTTCATCGTAAGCCAATAACCATACTCTTTTCAATGATGTGTAGGGGTACGAGCCCTCTTGATCGACAAAGACCCGAATGCCAAATGGAAACCTAGCAAACTGGAAGACGTCCATGAAGATCTGATAAACTCGTATTTCGAGCCACTCCCTCCAAATCAAGAATTAGTACTAGAATAACTTATTTTTGTAACTTTTATTTTATTGATGTAGATTAAGTTATAGTAAGATGTAGATTAAGTTATAGTAGATTAAGTTCTGGGTTTATTTGTTCAGGTGAATTGTAATAAATAATAGATGATCCATTTATACCGTAAATACATTTTAGCAATTGCTTTGACTATTCCGCGTAATTAGTTACTGGAATAGATCTTTTTAGCAATTCTACTTTCAAACAGAAAAAGTTATATTAACTTATTTACTAACTGGAGTCGAGAAATAATATCACGCCAAGTTCAACCGTTTCGTATATCCGTATCGAGGAGATCCGCGGTTCTTGGGAACACTGCGCCAGGGAGATGACAGCACAGCAAAATTCCCGCCCACAAAATCGACAGTAGTCCCGCCTTTCACCGTTTTTTGTTTTGTTTTGTGTAATGTGTTGCCTCACGCTGGAAAAACTAACGCGTAACGGGAAAAGAAATTCCTAAGATTAGATAAGGTCAGAAACGCTTAAACACGAGATCTTAAAGTTTCCGTCAGAGCAGTTACTGGTATAATTGCTGTTACTCAGAACAATCTCAATCTGATTTCTGATTCAGAAGTTCATTTATTGACTCAATGTTGATTTGCTAATTTTAGAGTGAGGATTTGGGTGTGAACATCGAACATGGCAAAATACTTCACGTCAACTGTTGTTTGGAGACAACACCTACTTTTAATACTTTTGTTGGGAATTTGTGGATCATCAGTAAACGTTCCGGATTTAAGTTCGCAATCTACAAATTCTACCAAAAATGTAGTAATCAAGAACGTCAAGCCAGCTGATACGATGAAGACCAAAAGAAACTTGGAATTTATAGACAAAATTAAAGGGAACTGTTCCCATTTTGAACCAGACGTTGTACTTACGATGTGCAAGGATAGCGAGACCACGGTATGTGAGTTGGCTCTTGAATTATTAAGCTTTGCTTGCCGCAAATATCCTGCTTCAGTTGTGCGCAATGTTGAGAAGGTAGACATAACTAATGGAAGTCTGTGCGAGGAACTTGAAAAACTTGCTTCCCAAGGAATGATGCCTGCGCTTTTAGTCATAGTTCCGACGCTGAAACGGGAGAAAGTCGCGACAATGGACTGTAAAACAACGTGCTTGGAAAATCCAGAGTTATGCCATAATACTTTGCATACAATCGAGCTTGTAAAGAGATTCTACTTCAGTTCTTTAACAAGTTCCCAGTCTGCATCATCTTCTCAAACGATCCTAAACTTGGTATCCCAAACCTCGGCAGCTGAAATTTCTCCGGAAAGTGTATCTTTAACATCGCAAACAGGTTATACTTTGGCTGTCCAGAAAAGCACACAGGAGTCAAGCAATAACCCCAGTAATAGTTTAAGCAATACGGTTTCGGCAAGCCAAGATCCAAAGATTAGGACAAGTCCAACACCAGAACCTGACGGACCCGAAGTTGCGGGGGTTTCTCTAACTGTGCCATCTTCCCCTGTTCTAAATCTGAAAGACAAAGTATCGATTTCTTCGGAAACCAGCAATTTTCCTGTTAGTTTGGACCCCAACGTGGAACTGAGTCTAGATGACCTAGACGAAGACGGTTTCGAGCAGCCTCTTCCTGCCTTACCAAGCGAAGACGATGAAAATCGTGGCATGGCGGAGGGCAAAGAAGATTTCAAGGAGCAAGCCATGGACGCTTATGACGATTTGGATCAACTTCCAGACCTGAATCCAAAACCAAATGAGGCTGCTGCTACTGGGCGCCTCCCCACAGGCGAGTTACAAGAGCAGAATGACCAGGGTATTATCATTTATATTAGCCCCTATTGAGTTATAAATATCATATCTACGTTGGCAGAAACACGGTTAAAGACTGTAACGTATAGCACTGTTGGAGAAGCGGAAGATACACATTTTTTTGTGTATTTTCTTGTTGTGTTGGTGCTAACTGTTTTGGGATATTTGGCCTTCCATAATAAACAGAAAGTATGTATTGTCAGTAACTTTATAACTCTCTAATGCAGTACTCTTTTTATCGACCATAGATTCTCGCGCTCTGTTTGGAAGGACGAAGAAGGCGAGTGGCTCCTACTCGGAATGGTAGGTCTGCCGCTTACCGAAAACTAGACAGCAACTTGGAAGAAGTCATGACTTCTTCTCGGAAGACTGGAACAAGCAATATAATCTATTAAAGAAAAGGTTTCAGGGCTTTGTTTGCGGTGTTTTTCCGCATTTTTTTTCTATAGATAACGTGTTCTAATCGTTAAGATTTCAGTTTTCGTGACATGTCACTTCTGCAGTGATTTCCTGTATTGCGTTGCTCGAGTAGGCTATCTTTTTTTCTTTCCTTAGTTTAAATTCTTGTAACCATGATGTCATGCTTTATTTATTATTCGTTATATCGGGCGTGCATTAGTGAAAGCATGCGGAGTTGTTTCACCGGTAATGTTTTGTCTTTTCTGTATTTTTTCCTTGCCTCTGGCGCTTGTCTGCGTCTGGAAGATGCTAATTTTCTCGTTATCCTGCGGGACTTTCAGAGTAGCACAGAATTGCATAATACAAACTGTGGTTTTCGATAAACTTGTTATCCGCTTCCATTCACTTTCACATTAATAACTTAAGGACGGCATCTATAATTCATTATTAGCAGCCGAGTCTTCATCTCTTTGGTTAGCATTGCTGCCTCGCTCGCCAGTTAACCAGTATGTTAGCATATCGCCTTTGCCCTAAGTAGAAATCTGTAAAGTACTTAATTCGCTACGTGCTTGAAGTTAGTACTTTGACGGCAATGGTCCCACGTAATTCTGTTTCAAAGTGCGTCCTTAAGTGTGTGTGAGCATCGTGTGAGACGTGAATCTTGCCAGCCTGTATCGGGATTATGCAGGCGAACTGATTATATTGGATACTCAGATGGAAATTATCTTTTTACCAGCGACGATGTTTGCATTCGAGCTGCGGTATTGACCGTATCCCCAAATAAACAGTACCGGGGCATTTTCCTTCCAACCACGCCCGCCACGACAGATCCTACATGAATACCTAAACCAGCAGACATTAGTAAATAATTATTAAAAATGCTCAACATAACAAGATAAATATTAAATTTTTTTAGTTGGAGCTCCTACCTATTTTGAGCCTGACTTGCATTCCGTGCGTCAGTCCTTCCATGGTTTCTCCTACTTCACGAATTGCCAATGACACACGCGCAATATCTCGTGGGTGCGTTTCGTTTATGTCCGGAGCTCCGCCGACTACCATGTAAACTGCACCCACGGTCTCTACCTATGCAAGTGAATAATCAATTAAGCGGTTATAGCCAAGAAAATTAACCCAACTTTGTAAACTTTATGCTCGTCCACAATGGCATCAAAACGCGAGAAAACTGCGTTTAAGCACGCCATGGCATCCCATGCATTCGATTCGGTCATTTCGCTAAATTGAGCCAACTCAATGAAAAGAATCGTCACGAAGCTGAACGACTGGCAAGTGTCCACGGGATCGATGCCTCCACGTAACTTGTCGGCAACGGATTGGGGAATCATGGAGTACAGTAGTCGGTCACCGCGTTGTTTCCAGGAGTCTTGTAACTCGTACATATTCTGTAGTTCCATTGAACGCTTTTCGGCAGTTTCGTACATCTCTTCTAACCTAAAGAATACGGTAATAGGAATTCGTGATTTATACAAAAATTGCCTGGAATTATGCTGCCATCCAGAAAGAACCATTTCTCTCCCGAAGCCATGGAGACTCAAATCATTCACATATAACTTCAGATCAATCATGTCTTGCAGGTTATTTAACCTAGTGGGCACACGGCCGTCGAAACCAGAAATAAATGTGTCTCGCCTCAATCGTCAAAAGAAAAGGAAAGAAGCCTACATAGGATTGCAGACAAAGAAAATGGCGTCCCAATCGTCCAAATAACGCATTTGGCCCTGCAAAAGGATTCGTTTCGGTGGCCCTTCGTCGGACTTTTCCGGTTCCGGACCAACCTCTAGCTCGCAGTGGACTTTTTGTAAGTAGAATATCTAAAGTTAAGTTTTTAGGGGCTAAACCGTATAGCTGTAGAATGTAAAAATACGTTATCCCAAGTAATTTGCATGCGTGGTCTTCGCATGCGAGCAACAGAGTTGAATTCTCGTCCAACAAGACTGTCTTGAAACATCTGGATGATTTGTTGCCCAGCCGCAATGACTTCCAAGTTTCGTCCTAAAACGAGAGCGAAGGGAAACAATTGAAGCAGTACCTTTCTTGGTACGCCCGGCAAATCCCTCGGTCCAACACTACTCGAATTCCTTCTTCGATTCAGATAGTCGGTGTTATCAAAATATAAGCGGAATTGCATATGATGAGTGGCATCGCTGCCTTCGCTTGACACGGATGATTTCTTATTAATCAGCTTCACTTTAAGCGCAATACCGTAAAAGTCGTGGGCGATTTGCAATAGTTGCCCTGACGAGAAACGAGACACAATTGGGCACGGTTAAAAGGGTATGAAATACTAACAAGAAAGAGTCGTGAATTCGTGCGTGATGAGTTGAGACTTACCCACAAGGTACGTCTCTAAGCCCGTACGAGTGGTCCGGTAATTAAGAATGACGCCGTCTGGTAGCTCTTCGGACACGTACATAGAAGGGCTTCGCATTTTGGGGTAAATGAATCTCATTTGGGAATGAATGTTATCGATCCCGTTCAAGAAGTCACAAAAGTAGCGACCGCAAACCTAGCACAAATGCTCCCTTGGTTACATTGGAGTGGTTTAGCGTTTTTTGGGGATAAATCATGGTTTATGGAGAATCGATAGCTGGCCAACAGTCTCAGAAATCTTCCAGCAGTTTCCGTTTTTTATTATTTTTTTCGGTGGAAAACCCGGGGAAAAGTAATGTCGCTGTCACTGTCAGCAATACCAGCCATGTGTGCGATTTTGCATGTTTTTGTGTTTGTCTGTGTAAATAGCATACAAAGGTGGTCGATTTACCTTGATCAATTTGTCGTACCCATGATGACAAAAGAAACGGACGAAACAGCGGCCAAAGAATCGAAGAAAATCTTCTGGATGTGTTTCCTGTGTTATAGTGGTGGTCCCGTCTTCGTTAACTTTTCGGCCAGCAGCGGTTATTGGTCGTTGCGACGAACTACTGGGACCTCGTTTGCGAGCATCGTTGGTGAGTCTGGCAGCCGCTGTGGCGAGCTTCATCATAATTTCGTCGGGATATTGCTGATGCGTGCTGAAAACGACATTCCGATAACCTACTTCTTCCAAAATAGAGCGCCATGTATCTTCTCCGTATTCCAGCTGCGAGTTTTCAACCGAAACGGTGACCAGACGCCCCAAGTCGAATGAGAAAAGGGGAGTTTTGAGGGGAGGGTGAGAAAGCAAGAAGAAAGAAACGGCTTCTTTAAGCTTTGATTTTTTTATACATTCTTTCCGAAACTACGAAGGCTTTTTATAAATACTTAAGGCACGTTTTCTGCCTATTTTCTCTCCTTTTCCCTTGACATTTGCCAGCAAAGCAAAAGAATAAGCGTTTTAGTCGAACATCAATTTGGTTAGAAAACGTGATAAGAAATTTATATTTCTTTTCCAATAATAATCGTTAACGATATGCTAATTCACAAGTCACAATAACTTGCGTGTTATCGTAGCTTCAGTACGCACTTGATGTGTGTGGGTATTTTGATACAATTATGTTAGTAATGAGAGGGTCAACTTACTTGCAAGAAATGTTGCACGCTCTCCAGTAGCATTCCATACATGGTAATATGCCTTATACGTAATCTCGTTTAGGAAAAAATTAATTTCTAACAAACTGTCCGCCCCATTTGTGCGAGTACTTACAGGGGAGCTCTCCTGTGCTTGAAAATTGAATTCTGTGGGTCAGTTAGTAGCGCCGAGAGGCCAATTCACACTGGAGCTTATTCACGCCATGCATTTGGGTTTGGGATGCTGATAATGCCGATTTCATCCGTGATAGAATCGCGCACTTGTAGCTGCGCATCCGATCGCGTGCCTTATACCCACACCCGTGAAAGGCGCATCAAGTATGTTATTTTCTCCTTTCCCTTGATTGATCCTAACTTACGGCCTGTAGTTCGCTGATAAATGTACCTGACTGATGAACATTCGGACGCTCTATTTTTGCAACATCTATCCTGCTGCTATAATTTTGATAACATTTACCTTGTAAATTTTGATAACATTAACATTTACATTTTCCATGTCTTTTAATTTGGTTGCGAAATCGAAATACGGGATGCACTTGAGTTTGCATCCCCCACTTGTGGTGCAGAGGGTTGCGTTCTGCGATTCCTGTGAGGGAGGAAGCTGAGTGAGGAAGCTGTATATCCGAGAGAGAGAAAATGCGATGATTGGTCTCCCCACGAAACAAGAACTTGACAGCTCAATATCCTTTCTATTGAGAAAGACTCCCAGAGAAAACAAAATGTTACCATGACAACCTTATGTATAACTCATTGGTGGTTTCGTTTCGGCATATTAATGTTATACGGTGCAAGATGCGAATTCTGTTATATGTAAAATTAGATTATGTCTTCGAATCAAGTGCGAGCTTTGATAAACCAAATAGACTTTCGTTTTATCTGGCATAAACGAAGGAAAACGTAAAAACAAAAAATTTGTGCATCGAGATGCTCAGCCAATTTGGTTGACGTGATAGACACGATCGCTTTTCTGTCGCGTATTACTTGTCGCGTGTGGCGTTACGAGCCCTTGTTCTTTTTGTCTTGTATAGAGAAAACAGGGTTGATGGGAGTAGTGCAATAAGAGCATTGAGCTACTTCCTTTTTTTATAAATGTGCAGGAATAGGATTGAAAGGCTTATTGATTTAAGGCCAATAAGTTTCATAGAAGAAATATAGTGGGTTTCTTGGTTTTTACGACGGAAAACACTTATAGCAATTAATAAAAATAACTTGTTTTGTATATTGAAAGTTTTCGACGCTTCTATTAGTACATGTCAGACATTCTCAGGGAATAGGGGGCCCGTTAATAGGAATTCAGTTTGTATGGCATTATTAATGGGGATAGACACAAATCGCTCCTGAATAAGAGATTCTCTCATTATATTTGCTCACGTGAAAACGTATTTGGCATGTCACGCTTATGCAATGCGATTAAGCCGTAAATTAGGTCAAGCCGAGTTCTGTAATTCTTATGGCTGCGCGGTCTCGTACTTAGTACCTTCTTTTGCAATTGCGTGTAAAACTTTCAAAGCCATCTTTATGAACCAAGTTCAGTTTACAAACAGAAGTAGGGAGCCTGTAATTCGTTACACAAGTGTGTATTCCAGTCCAGCCGAAAAGTAGAAAGTTCTGAAGCAATGTATGCAAGTGTTGTGTATCTCGGCGTAGACAACACAGATGGTAATCCGGTTTGTACTTGACTTTAGGTTAACACACCGAAATCTTCATCTCTCTTTTTCTAAACACTAGGTTAATATCGTAGCGTGAAGCTACAAACTTTTCCTCATTTGTTGCTTTCCATTCAAATAGAACTCGCGGAGACCTCGTTATGTCAACTTGGTTTTATATTACCTCGTAGAGATTGCTTTCTTTAGTACCACCGTCACCTAGTGAACTATCATGCGTGTAATTTAATTGTAGCCCACATTTTTCTTGTAGGCGGGGTGCTATAGTCGTATATATCAATGGGTTTACTGGCGCAACCAGGATGACAGAAGACAGCAGGTGTTGGACGAATATTATATTTCGTCGGCCGGGGATAGGGAAAGTCGTTTCGTCCTTGCAGGTTTCTTACCCACCAAAACAAGCTGCCCAAGCATTGTTCAGCAGCTTCTTCTTTACTCCATTAAAAAAAAAACTTGCCAAGATTTTAGTACGTAATTTTGAGCAGATAGAAGACCAAATGACCTAGCGGTGTTTGCAAACCTAGATAAATTTGGAAACGGAAAACCAAAAGCATAATTTACGCTCGGCTGCTGCTTAGTTCTAAATTTTTTCAACTTATTACCGTAATTATATACATAAGCTTGCCAGGTTCTTTTCACCTAAAGCTAAGAAGAACCCAATTTATAAAACTCATTAGCTGTCAAACACAAATATTCGGTCCTATTCAGCGTTGAATATGTTCTTGCGTTGTTCTTTTTTGCATGCTTATGTGGTACTTGGAGAAAGAAAAAGAGAAAGAAAGTCAAATCTGTTCGCTGTGCTATATACCTTTCGTTCACTGTCCGGTATTGGTTGCTCCATATGCATGTGTGTCTCCGTTACAAGCCTCGATTTTTATTGATGCATGACTACCGTGGTTCTTAATGTCTCTATTGCCGCGTTTCCCTTCTTCATGACAAGCCAAAGCTGGGCCAGGGTATAACATATTCGAGCGGTTGAAATTTCCCTCATAAAGGTATAACCTCTATCTCGCTATGTCCGTATACCCCGCCTGACTCACCTCTTGAAAATGTCCTTATAGCTTTACACCTTGCACTTTTACTTCCACGATTAGTTTCATATTAGTATGCCTTAAATTTTGCTTTTGGGACATTTTCCTACTCGCATAATAGTAATCTATTGCCTAGAAATTCCGATGAGAAGAGTAATTACCTGTCTCCTGCCTCCCACCCATTGACAACACATGGCACGTCGTGTTGATTGGATAGATTATAGAACTCGAGAAACCCATTTTCCTTGGTGTTAAGAAACGGGGAAACAATGAGCTTAAGCCCTTGGTAAAGGGAATCCACTTTCCCATGAGACCATCCCACAGACCAAGAACCTACCTCACGGTATAAAAAGCCAACTGTCCGGTATCTTCTTCATCAGTCATCCATTCGCTTTTCCTCCTGAATACAGCTTAAGAAACGAGCAAGTAAAAAAATACATCGCAGTGTCCATTATTATAACGCCAGAAGTGCGGATACTAATTGAGTGAAGTTTCGTCTGTGTCCCATATCGCTTCAGGATGGCTTCTGAGCTAATCTACTTGGTAAGCTACGCCGTACTTCTTTTTTAGTACAAAAAAACATAAGGAGCTTATTTTTATTTTCTCATTAGCTATTTTGAGTTAGTTGCAAAAAATTATTATGTAATTATTATTTTACAATTGATTCTTATAAATTATCATAAAATTGTTCTAAATTATTGCATATTTTGGGACTAATGAAAACCGCAATCTCGAACAATATATAAAATAGTGAATATTGGGCTTATTCTTTATTTTATTTTGAATATATTACTTTTTTATTTGAGTACAAGAGTTGAAAATTTGCTGAGTGAGTCAGGTAGTCAGGGAGTCAAGTACCAGGTAGTTTTGTTAGTATTTCTTTTTCATGGTGTTTGATGTTTTGTCAAGTGGTGAGTGAAAGCTGACCAGTGCTTTACGCATGAACGGGCACGTGGCAGCATTTTCAGCAATAATTACATTTTCCAAGGTGTGTGGGAAAACTCTTTTGAGTCATCCCCTTGCCATATGACGCTCATTGTTCTACTTTTCTTTCCTTTTTTAATCAACTAGAAACCAGCTTCCGTACTGAGGTGTATACTGCTGATCGCATTTAGTCTTTCCGTTGGAGTGTTGGCGCTTCAAGACCATGGCCGCATTTACGAACAAGAGCAAGTTCTTGAACTATTGGAAGCGGAAGGAATTAACGTTCTACCCATTGACAAGCTCCCTTTAGCCAGACCTATCCAGAGCAGATCAAGCCAGTCTGATAAAGTAACGTACCTGCTACTGGGATCACCCGAAGAGCTATCCGGTCAAGCTTTGGAACAACACTCGTCCCAATCGGGATATTACAACGCTTTTGAACAGGATTATTGGTCGTCCCGTTCAATGGGTCGTCGTAGCGTAGATGAATTGGGTTTCCCAGTAGTTACCAGCACCAGCGACAACTACCACTACAATGTTAACTGGGCTCATTTGGGACAAGCCAAACGACACAAACGAGCATCTCCTACACAAAGGATGACCAAAGTTTCAGGTGTCATTGATACTTTAGATGATCTGCTGGTTGGAGAATCTCGCCGCACTGAACGACGAGGCGTAGAACCCGAGCCTAAACGCGATTACAAAGGACAGACCCAAGAGTACGATGGACCATATATTTATACTCAGCTGTTTGGTCCACCTTACGAAATTGGGTACATTCGCAGCCCTGTTCCTAGCAAGCACGTTTATGACGATTATTTGCAATTCGTCAGGTCTTGGAGTTCGGGGGCACGAGACGCTGTCGACAGCGGAGCTTATAAAGTAGACAATTACCGTGGCGACGTGTCATCCAAGGATGCTGAATACAAGTCTAACAAGGATGCAGATTACAGTCCCAAACCTGCGTATAGCGAACCTAAGAAAGAATCCTACGATAACAAGCCTTATTCAGCTCCAACTGAAAGCTACAGCGCCCCTGAAAAAGGCTCTTATGACACGAAAGACGCTGACTATGGAAAAAGCTCGTCCTCCTCTTACGAAGCTCCCAAGGCTGCCTACACCGATAATAAGAAAGACGATGATGACTACGTCGCCAAAGGAGCCGACCGTGATTCCAATTATGACGCAAAAAAAACTTACACCGAACCGAACAAGAAAGGAGATAATTACAGAGAATCGTCTTACGAAGCCAAGCAACCGTCTCGTGACACCGCCTACGATTCCAAACCTGCTTCTGTCGAATATCGCGAAACCAGCAAAGGATACGACAACCCGCCTGTGTACAGCGCTCCCAAAGCGGCTGCGTCTTACAGCGACGATGGTTACAAAAGTAACAGGGATAATTACGATACTCCTTCCTATAGCACATCCGATAAAGGTTCTTCTTACTCTGAGAGCAAAAGCTACGAAGCCCCGCCCACTTACATGAAGCCGAAAGCTCCCGCGCACACCGAAGATGGATACAGCCGAGGTAAGGAATCCATGCCGATGTACGACGCTAAACCTAAAGGAGATACGTACTCTCCTAAAGGCAGTAGCTACCCGGAGGAAACATACTCGACCACTCCATACTCTGCTATGAAGGCTGTATACAGCACGCCCTTCTATCCTGTTAAAGAATCATATAACGCTCCTGCTGCAAGTCCAGCTAAGTATGACAACCCTCCGAAGAGTGCTGCTACTTATGACAATAGCTACGATTCTAAATCTCATTCAAGCGGTTACGAGGAGAGCAGCAAAGGATATCAAGCTCCTGCTGCATACAGTACTAAAGCTGCTCCCTATAGCAACGATGGACACCGAGGGGACAAGGACAGCTACGATACTCCAACTTATTCCTCCTCCTCCAAAGGAGGATCCTCGTACACCGAAACCAGGAGTTACGAGGCCCCACCCACCAAAGCTAACTACGACTCCAAGCCTGCTGCATACATCAGTGACGATGGGTATGGTCGCGGAAAGGATACTAGCTACGAAGCTCCTCCATCCAAAGCTTTGTATATTGAAGACACCAAACCTTACAAAGCTCCTATGGCAGCCTACGTCGATGAGGAGTATTCCGCTCCTAAAACTAGCAGTCATGATGATGGCTACAAGACCGCCGTCGCCAAAGATTATAAAGCCCCAACCACATACGAAGAGAAAGAATACTCAGTTCCCAAAGCCAGTAGCAGCAGTTATGATGACGGCTACAAGACCAGCGTCGCCAAAGATTATAAAGCCCCGGCAACCTACGACGAGAAAGAATATTCAGCTCCCAAGGCCAGTAGCGGTTATGATGATGGCTATAGGAACACTAACACCAAAGATTACAAAGCCCCATCTACCTACGAGGACAAAGAATATGTCGCCCCGAAAGCCAGTGCCAGTTACGATGATGGCTATAAAGGCAGCAATACCAAAGACTACAAAGCTCCAGCAGCGCCATCCGCATACCCTGACAAAGAATATTCAGCTCCTAAAGCGAGTGGCAGTTATGATGACGGCTACAAAACGAGCAGTGGACCCGCATCTTACTCGGACGAGTACAGTGCAAGCAGCCAAAAAGGATCGGGTAGCTCTTCGTACGGTGGCAACAAGGATGATTACGATTCTGAAAGTTACAAGGCAAGTGGAAAAGATTATGCTAGTACAGAGGCGTACCCGTTGGAATCGACTACGAAGAAACACCATTACCCGGTAATCATTGGGAGGTACCAAGTAACGGACTCCAAAGCTTTCCTACCTGTATCAGTGAATGGAGAAAAGGGTGGTAACAGCGGCAGCAGCGACGGAAACTACGTGGATGGTGGTACTTACACTGCCAAAGGACCTAACGATGAATACGTCGTATATTACTTGCCCTATGGACAGCCCTTGCCTGTCAAGCTGCGTAAACGATCTGTCGAGCCTTACTCCTCATCATACTATACGGTAAGCTTAATATGATGTATTTATTATTAGTATAAGCCTAGACTAATTTTCAATTCGCCGTTTGCTTATATTGTATTTCCCTTTTCATACCGTCAGCCCAGTCGCCGATAGATGGGTCTGTCAAGGAAACCACCCCGGAAACCCGATCGGTTACAACCCTAGCCCGTCTTCATTCTTCTGACCACCTGCGACTTCCGCTCCGATCTCTCAACGATTCAAGTTTCAGCCCCGAAAATAATTTCCTCCCGCAACTTACGAATATTTCTCATACTCAAAATCTTACAATGACTGAAACTGAGGTGCCTGCGAGCTCCATTACCGACCCGTCTTTAGATTTCGTGACCACTCGTCTGGACATGGATTTGTCCGAACTAATTTCACATTTAGAATTTGAAGCTCAGCCAGTAGAACTTGTTACTTTGAAAAATGATTCCCATTCAAACAAAACATCAGTGGGAAATTTCGACGCAAGCGACGAATTTAAATCGCAATTATTGTTGCTATCAACGGCGACTTCGACACAAGAACCTGACTTAGTCAAAGTGCAGATTAGCTCTACCGTGGTATCTCATAGCAATCTTAATACTAAATCGACAATTCCCAGTACATATTCTACTACGAAGACACCCGCCGAACCTCTAGAACTAACATCTTCAAATAACGCGGGTTCTATAATCAACGAGTACGTTAAAGGCGATAATTTTCAGAGTAGTCGCATCTTGCCGGGTTTTACGCAAAGGCCGGTCAGGTACATCGATTCTTCTTCTGACTTAGCTTCAAAAGATATAGCTCAATGGAATGGTTATACAACCTGGTGGACCAAGTTGGGTAACAAAATTGCCAACGTACATAATTATGAATGAAGGAATATCCAGTGTTACTTATAGAGCAAGTTAGGAAATAGATATATTCTCGTGAAATGTAGATCTTTATTGCTTGTCCGAATATACTATCTTACATCCTGTACATCCTGATGAGCCACACGTATTTTTTAGGAAAAGAATATAGAGTCGGAGGAATCACTTGAAAGTGACCAACGCGCGTCCTCTCGCAGCAAGAGTTGGCGAAATCCGCCATTTTGAGTACATTTAAGTTAAGGTAAACAAACAACAACAAACTGTTTTCCGTGAATAGTTTGGTTTTGCTTACAGTTTTTACAAGTAACTCAGGTAAACAAACAAAAAGATAAGACACAAAGCAAAACCAATATTCACGGAAAACAGTTTGTTGTTGTTTCTTGTTTGTTTACCTTAACTTAAATGTACTCAAAATTGTGGATTTCTCAAACTCTTGCCGCGAGAGGCGTAATTTGGCAAAAACTCTATTAGTCGAATATCCACGATTTTCGAATGATTTTGGAGCTGAGCGCGCGAAAAACATTTTGGTCCGGGGATCGAAATCTAGCATCTCACATATAAACAGCTGTCTAAACTGAAACGTAATTTAAATTAGAGACGTGCCTTAATGTATAAACATAATGGGCTCTCTCTTCTATAAGAAACTAGAGGGTATTAACTATGATGAAGTATCTAATTTTAGTAGTGCATCATTCGAGTGGATGTTTAAGAATGAAAGAGTTCGCCCTTTCGTTGAATGGGTCTGTAACACAGTAGAACCTGACTTGGTTCTTTCGGAAGAGGAACTGAAAAGGTGGGTTTTATTCTCCGATTATTTTTCGAGAGAGACGTTTTGGCTAATTGACTTCTTTTCATTACAGTTATGATCAGTTAGTGAAGAATCAAGCTTCCATTCTCAAGGGAGAGAAGCTGGCAACGGCATTGGAAGGCTATGAAGCAGCAGATGCCCGTGAATCAGAGCTGAAAAGTAGAGCTAACATTGAATATCTAAAAGCTAAGAAAGTTGCTTTGACCACTCGGGTTCAGAAATTGAAGGAAGTTGAAAACTCGCTTCGGAAGCAGGTTAGCGAATGCGAAGCCAGCAAAAAACAAGTTTTGCAGCTAATAGAAAAGCCTACTTACGAACCTGCTGACTACCCCGAACGATGGTTTTCCAAAGCCAAACACGTTCAAACAACTTTTGAAGATATTTTGAAGGCTGACTCAAAGAGTTTGCTTCTAAGTTACAGGAATGTTACTCCCTTCCTGGATATTGAAGAGCAGTATAATCAGGCCTTACAAAGTTTCATCGCCAATCAATTTTTCGAGGTATACAAATTTTTCCCAGATGATGCGATGTGCACTCATCCTAAAAGTCTTAAAAAATCTGGAAAAAATCCAATAACATCCTAAGAAACTTGGCCTTTTTTTAGGGCATGGGTGACCTAGGACACAATGAAGGGGATAACCAAGTTGGTGTTTTGGGATTAGACGATCCTTTCGTCCTGGCTGACTTGACGAACGACCCGGTAACTCGTGTGCGTCATGGCAACCATTTAGCGTTCTTTCAAACGGAGTATGTACCTAAACCCTTACTATTCTCGCTGTAACAATTACTGTTCCCCAGGTTGTGCGAAGCGGAAGAAGAACGTTTGTATACGGAAACGCTCCAATCGTCAACGCAAGCTGCCCTCTTTAAAGTTCAAGAGCTTCAGCAAATGTTGCAATCCGAACAGTTCACTTCGCTGTCTTCCAAATTGAAGTAAAACCGAAATATTGGTACTTTATAGAAAAGTACGTGCTATCGATCGTTTATTCATTAAGGATGGACGTAGAGAATCTACCGTCAGAAATTGATACTTTGAGATCTACCTGGATGAAGCTCCGCAGCTCGGCCACAACCTCCTTGCAACAATATGCTCAGCAGTTATGCTCAAGAGTCATGGTTGGGGAATGTCATCTGAAACTATATCGTCAGCAGTACTATATGAATGCCCAGGTCCGTTCGGAAATTCGGAACGAATTTAAATCAAGCGTAATTTTTCTAGACTGCTCTTTGGACTTGGCTTAAAAGCCAGTGGGCACGCAATGAGTTGTTAGTAATGGCTATGCGATTGGAAGGCAAGGCGCTTGATGAAGTTCTGCAATCTTTGCGAGTCATAACTAGCGATATACAGGCGACTGTGCAGCATTGTGAAGAGAAGAAGGTATCTCGATCCATTCTGTTTGCCGTAATTTATTGATATACGAAATTCCGTGTAGATTTTGCTACGGAATACTTCCTATGAATGGCAGAAGAAGTTAGAAAGAAGTACTCTCAGTAGCAACGATTTAGTACTTTTGGCGTTGCTATCTATAATGGATCCTGGCAAGCAAACGAAGCCTAACTTAATACCCTATCGTATGTTACCTGAGTTGACTTTGCGCTTAAAGACGGAAGAACGAGAAATTTTAAGGAAATTGCATACATTACAAGATCAACAAACAAGACAATGTCTTTTACAGTAATGGACAAACCAATCTGATTTTTTGGTTGAGCAATCCATTTCTTTTTTTAGCCGATATCTTGTGGATCGGACGTTTGCGCTGACGGACGTTAAACCATCTAATATTCAAGCGGGACCAATTTTGCGTGCTTTACATGAAGTTTCAGTCCAATTAAGTAAACTAGAAAACTCAATGAAACCGTTAAACAAGGATTTCGAAACTAAGAAAATGGTAAATCCTATCTTCCTATCTAGAGCCAAATGCGTTATTTTAATCTCTTCTAATTATACGTAAAGTTAATATCGTTTTGTTTAGTACGCTTTTTTGTTTTTGTTAGGTGTTGGAAAGTGATTGCCTTGTAGCACAAGAGCGCACGTTTTGGAGAAATTTTTATATTGATCCCCAAGCCCTACTTAAAGCATTAGATACCATGTAAATGAAGCTCCGATTTAATTAAATGGGGTCAGAATGTTATTGCACTTTGAGATATTTTTCAGGGAGGTAAAGACCTGCTATTGTAAAGTTATGTGACTCAACCGATGCAACCCGTATCCTGCTTATTAAGTTTCCCTATGTTCCGCATTAATCATCATTGCAGCTGTTTGTCTTAAGTCTAATTATGGAACAAAAGAATGATGAACTGGTAAAGACGGGAGCTTTAAGGGAGCACCTACTATTCTTCAGTAGTTTGTTGAACTCGCATTAAAATACAAATATATATACATAGTCCAACAATTTTCGAAATTTCTTTGTTTTGAATATATTGATCCTATTTCCTATGTGTGCTGATAAGATGAGGGACTATATATAGCTCACGTTATAAATCTTCGTACATATGTCTAATGTAAAACCCCCTTTCTTCCGTATTTCTATGAGTTTTCCTATGTAAACTGCATCCGTTCGGCAAACAAAAAAACGTTACAATAGTTTTATTGCATGTATAGCAGTTCATAGCTTGCTTTAGTGTCCCGCGAACAAGTTCTACGGACGAATTTGGCAATTATAAATGACGTACTCTCTGTTTGTCCTATAGAAGTAGACTTGTATAAATACGGAACACCGGCAGAAATTCAAGCATCCTTCAACTTGCAAGTGTAAGGTACAGTACGAAGATGAAATTTCTAGTTTCCGTTGCTCTTCTCGAATGCTTGGTTCTTGCCACTGCCGGGGTAAGTAACACTGACTATAGTCTTACAAATTATTCTTTAGCCGCGATGAACGCTTGCTATTGGTAATAACTATGTGTCCTTATTTTAGTTCGCTTCCCCTATTGGCGAGCCGCCTATGCCGTATGATACAGCCATCAGCAATGTTGATCAACCGAACAGTAAAGCTGCTGCTGCTGTTACCCTAGAAAACGTCGTTGAGCAAATTGCTAACGGAATACGTTGCAATTTGGGATTGTCTCCATGCGAGAAAAGCGCGGAAAGAGACGTTGAAGCTCCAAATACCTTTCAACAACTAGGATGTGCTTTGGGCATTACTACATGCGCTACTGACCCAACCCGAGATGCCGTATACGTTGATGGTACCAAAGGCCACCCATTGCCCGCTGAACTGATTGCCGTAGGTCGTAGTCTGGACAAATCCATCAAAAATATTCTTTGCGTATTACCTGCTACCTGTCCTGATAACTTGGAAACCGACGTAAGATGAAATGATCAGTAATAATTCACAACGTTCCATTATTTTAATTTTAAATTTAGTCGTCCTTGCAAGTCCCTTCGTTGGAGGAAGCTTTGAAGGCTGTCCGTACTGCTCCCGTTATAGATCCAATCATAAATCTTGCAACCTGCCGTCTTGGTCTTAGCAAATGTGACCAATAAAACGTGAGCAGAAAATAGTCTCTCGAACGAAACTGTAGACGTATAGTATCGTTTTGCTATTATTCGTGGGGCAAAATTTGTCGGGCTAAAGGGAACATTATGTTATTTATATATTTATTGAATAAATACACACAGCGAAGTAAGTTGCTAATTCTGAAACCAAACCACGTATTCTTTTATGAAATAAATTGACCAATATGAGCTGGTTGATTCCATGGAGTGTTGTTTGCAAACTTGTACGAATTTGTACAATGGAGTGTTGTACGAATTGTACTTACAGTGTCGGAAAAAAACGGTAGAATATAGGGAAAACTCACTGCTCTAATCCTTATACCTATGGGTATAAGAACCGAGCCGAAACTAATAAAAGTAGAATCCGTCTTTATTCTTTATGTCCTCCAGCTTTATGTGCTCCAGCTCCAGCTCCAGCTTTATTATGTGCTCTAGCTCCAGCTGGGTTTGGTTTTAGACAGGAGGCCAACAAAACGGTTCGAAATGAGCAGCCTTTAATTAATCCCACGGTCAAGGATTAGACCACTGTTTGTTCTGATAATCGTAATACGTTGTAAGTATACTTCCTTCGAGAATCAATATTCAAAAATTAAATTTTACAGATTGTCACAGATAGTTTTATTCAGCAATTTCCGTTTTCCGTACAGAATGCTGCGTACATAGGAGACATCTAATTTTATTATACTCAAAAGTCGCCTATACGAAGGATTCTGAACGGAAAACGGAATAATAGTTTTATAGCCGGTACGGCACACAAAGACGTTTTACTTCCGTGCAGCAGGTAGGTACAGTTTCAACAATTATGAATGACGTAAGCTTCTTTATTCGTAGTTAAACTAGTATAAATGCGGAGGGTCCGCTAAGATTGCAAACACTATTCTATTCGTTTCCGTCCAGAAGGTATTATACGAGGATGAAATTTTTCGTTGCCGTCGCGATGTTCCAAGTTTTGGCTCTTGCCACCGTCGGGGTAAGTACGATAAACACCAAATTTTTCCAAATGTTTTACCATGATATGTTTGCAAGTATTTAATTACGTCGAAATTTTTAAAACATTTAAGTTACGCTGAGGTTAACCAATGTTACTCTGCAGTTTGCTCAGGATGACACGACAAATGATTCGAACACACCAGCAAATACGCCTTCTTTTGATGACATCCTGAAATTAGTTACTAATCAGATTGGTTGCTTTTTGGGAGTAGCTCCATGCCAAAGTACGCCACTTCGTGCCGGTGATATCCTCCAACAACTAAGCTGTGGTTTGGGTATTACTATGTGTGCTTCCGAGAATTCACAAAATGCGGTGTACGCCGATGGTTCCAAAGGTCACCCATTGCCCGCTGAAATTATTTCGGCAGCTCAAACTTTTGATGATTCTATTCGCACCATGTTGTGTGCTTTCCCAGTTACATGCCCCAAAGACACCAGGGTAAAGTGGAAATTTCGGTAATTGTTCGTATAGGTTTCACATAATTTTATTATCGTCTATAGAATGGCTTGAACATCCCTTCTATGAGGAAAACTTTGGAGAATGTCCGTACTGCCCCCGTTTTTGATCCAATCATCGAACTTGCAACCTGCCGACTTGGCCTGACGAAATGTGATTAGAATCAACAAGAGAAGAATGGTTCCAAATATATAGCGTATCTCAGTGAACCAGGAAAAAAGAATACTTTCAAATGGGGTTATGGAATGTAGCCAGTTAAAATAATATTTTTCGTTTAATTTAAAATTACAACATGCATTCATTGGTGAGATCCGGTGATCGGTTATCAAGATGAAGAAGACGATACGATTCACAAGAGCACAGTTCCGACTCTCGAGTGTCGTAATGTTATGACAGCAGCACTTCTATATATCGGGACACGTGTTCGCTTTTATATCTTGTAACAAGTGTGTTTGGCATTGTTAGGATATAATTCGTGTGGTACACAAGTATTACAACAAGGTTATTGAAAATATTGTGAAGGAAAATATAAGCTTCAGATTTTTAGAAAATGCGATATGCACAACTTATTATGGGCCCGGCCGGAAGTGGCAAGGTAACAATAATATAAGCTTATGATGGAAAAACTAATTGCAACAATCAACATGAAGTGCACACATTTATACTGGTGCAATTTTAATATTTAGTCCACATACTGTTCAACAATACAAAAGCATTGTGTGTCAGTCAAGCGTACAATTTCCGTAATTAATTTGGATCCAGCTGCTGAAGTATTTGACTATCAAGCACAAGCAGACATACGAGACCTGATTCACTTGGATGATGCAATGGAAGACGAAGACATGCACTTTGGTCCTAATGGAGGGCTAATTTTTTGCATGGAGTAAGACAACATTCCTTATTATTCCCAGACTTTAAATAACCCATGTTTGATTATAGGTTTTTATTAGAAAATATTTCCTGGCTTGAAGAGCAAATCGGAGACGTTGAAGATGACTACATTCTGTTTGATTTACCAGGACAGATAGAGCTTTACACACACTTGAATGTTATGCAGAAGTTTGTAGAAACTTTGCAATCGTGGAACTTCCGTGTATGCGCGGTTTTCCTCCTTGATGCCCATTTTATGGTCAACTCAGCTTCCTTTATCTCAGGAGCTATGGCTGCACTTAGCGCAATGGTGTGTTTATCGATCCCACACATAAACATAATAAGCAAAGTCGACTTGTTAAGTTCTTCTGCCAAAAAGCAGCTTGATAGGTAGCTTATATGTTTAGTCTATTTTCGTTACTAACTGTAAGATAACAGATACGTCGAACCTGACACGCAGGCTTTACTACCCGAGGAATCATATTCAGCCGATTCCACACATCCATTTACTCTTTGGAAACAGAAGCATCTTCGTTTAACTAAAGCGATTGGTGATGTTCTCGATGACTTCAGTCTCGTCAAGTTTTATCCTTTAGACATTAATGACGAAGAGAACGTAGGTGATCTGTTATTAACCATCGATAATGCTATTCAATACGGGGAAGACGAAGAAGTGAAGATCCGAGATTTTGATGAGCCTGAACCCGATGATGGCTTTGTGGAATCGGATAACGCATTCAACACCTGGGTGGACGGCACGTTAAATGTCAGAGACGATTGATGTTGGTTAATAAACGTTTTGTAATTTCAACTTTAAAGGCAAGGTAATTTCACGTATTCACATCCTTATGCAGGCTTCACGTGCAGTCTTGGATTCCATAGTAAGATGAGCAGCATACGGCGCGTAGAGTTGCAAAGGAAGATCCCAGACCAACGTTTCAATAGGAAGACTTGTAGGCCCGTGCCAAACTGCCGTTCCCTTGGATTTATCTTTAATCGAATCCGTAGCTTCCAGCTGGGAATCTAAGCCCACGGAAGACGTAACAAATTCAAAGTGCAAGCGCCAGCGTAACTGAACTGTAGATAAAAAATCATCCAGAATTGAAGTTCTTACTGACAAGAAGTATCGTACTGTACACATTCTTACCTAAGTATGTACTAAACGATGGAGTTAGATGTACTGGAACTGGCAGCGCCACACTGCAGTGCTGCAAACCCATGCACACTTCGTGCTGTTGAGTATGGCTCACTATAGCCGGCAGCTGTGATGCTGTTAAGCGGTATGCTTCGTCTAGCACTTCTTCGCTTTGTAGAGTTACCGAAAACTGTAACAAATGATACAACGAATTGTACGTCATAAATGTTCTTTATGGTAAGAAACGCTTACCTGAAGGCAAGGCACTATAGCATCGAAAAAATCAAGCGTGGCAATTATGTCTTCTCCAAGTCGAAAATTGGGCTTGTAGAGACATACCGAAACAACTTTGCCAGATCCTTTTGTTACTCTATACAAGCTCGGAACGCGACGGCTAAGAACTGCTTGGGCATGTTGCCAAACTGAATCTAAGCTTTGGTCTCTTCGTTGAGAGTTCAAAAAGGGATTGCTGGGAACGGTTATTAACTCGTCCTCTACGAGAAGTGATCCATCTGATATGCCTGCAGAAGAAGGTTGTACATTATTTGCGCCTGTTACGTTAGTTGGGTACCTGGGCATACGAGTACTCTGATTGGTAAATGAAGAACTTTGACGGATTTCTGCAAACGCTGCAGTCCAATCTTTAACTTGTAGGAATACTTTAAAGCCTGTCCTCGATAGGAGGGTGGTAACTCAGTGGGTAACTTTTCTTCGTATTTAACTGACGTGCAAGAAAAAACAATTCTTTATGCCAATCTGTTAAACATTCCTTTTTTGAGCTTAACTTACAAGAGACTTTTTCTCCGGGAGCCAAGGATAAGTCACAGACAAGAATGTGTGGAGTACTGCAGTAGATAACATGGCCAGTTTCATCCTTAGCGGGCGACAAGGAAGTACCTATGTAAAAGTTTTAATCATTAATGGTATTTTTTTTTTATTTAAATTTACTATTGCTGGAAATGTTCTGTGGCTGCACAACTAACGGTTTCATCAGCTTGACTTTACTTGGATTGATGCTGCATACGCACAATAATTGTGCTGTTGCCCACGCAAGGCAATCATACCTATGTCAAAAATATACTTATTAAACGAAAATGTAACTTAGAAAAATACTTTACTTACTCGGGGCTGCTTGCACCAGTGACACCGCCATTTACATTCAAATGGGTACGAATGCTCTTGTTAGCTATAGTAATTAAGCAAGTAATGCTATCACCGGCTAAGAGAGTTAAATTGTCTGCTAATTTGGCGTATATTTCTAGCATTTTCAATGTTAAACAAGGAATTGTACCTTGTTTACATCACAAAAACACGCTTCATCTTGAACGTTTGCGAAGTTTGTTTAATTGATATAGTTATTTATAAGTTTTAGTTAAAATCTTACGTACAACGCATTTTATATATTTTTAAACTATTATTATATTGCTATAATTTTAAAGTAATATTGTATTTATGGTTTATCGAACGATTCATAACCTATGGCAACGCTGCGCTATGAGGCGGGAACAGAGTTTCCTCTAAATCAAAGTAAAATCTGGGTTATAAAGTCCGTGGGTCAATTACTCCGACTAAAAATCATGACTTCCAGCAATAATATAGAGGGTATATAAAATACAACTTATGTAAGTAACACTCTTCAGAAAACTGGTTAGTCATAGTCAGCGGAAAGAAATTCAACCTCACTGACTAACATTCTAGGTGAAATCTACGTGCATTTTACTTAGTTCTAGTAATGACAAAATACGCAAATGGCAACAGGCTTTATAGCTAAGAGTGGGATAACAATAGTAGTTGACTGTTATGAAAGCTGTGCACTTAACGCTGCAGCTGGTAGTTAAAAGTAAACAATATCAAAACACTTTTTGCTTCTTTTTCGCTTTGTCATCAATAATTCCCCTGCGGATGTTTCCGATTTAATCATCGCCAATCTCCTACATATTGCAGTTAATTTAAACTTATTTCTGTTTCTCGCGTTCTCCGTAACTATAGTACATTTATTTGCTCTTCTTTTTACATGAAAACCAGGCTCGTACCCAGGGGGGGGTCGGGGGGTTTAAACCTCCCATCGAAAAAAAATCCTGGGTACGGGCCTGATGAAAACCCCAAATTTCAAACACTGATTTAAGACTATTTATTTTTATCTTATAACTGTTCTTAATTCCTTAAAACTTAGTTATTGGTATGTCTAGTCCCGCTGGTTAAACCAGAAAAATCTACATGTAAGCTCCATCAAAAGTTTTCGCTATACAATCGTGAAATTAGCATGTTTCGTACGATCATCAAAATGTGTCCGGGCAAGTTCAGGCGAACGAATTCAAAACTTTGTTTCTTTTTTTAGTTGCAACCGAACGGAAGTGAAGGCGAAAGCAAGGCTCCATCGCCAGTTGCTCCCCAGCAACCAAGCAGGGTAGATGTGTATTGTTTCAGTGGCGACGTTAGTAGTGGTAGTGAAGCTTTATAACGTAGTGAGTTGTGTTAAAACATTACCAAATCTTAGCATTCGGAAGTGATATGTCCGAAAACTTTGAAACAATTCAAGTGCGCGTTTGAAGTGATAAGTGTAGTGTTTGGCAAAAGGTTGGTCAGGACTACGCCAGTAAAAAAAAAGTGTGAACGTTAAGTGTGCAACAGTCTACTTCAGCCTACATCATCCCTTCCTGACATCATCTTTTGCAGTTGACAAGATTCGCAACTTTAGTCTGCTAAGCTGATATTCTGCTACTTGGAGGTAGCTA